>JANSTT010016611.1:0-20873 GCA_026745375.1 Platyura marginata | reverse complement strand
TATAAGACAAGAAAGATTGGAATTAAAATTTTACTTGAAGTAAGATTATCTTAGTTATAATATTAAAACAATTAATGAAGTTAGGCGGATGAAAGTAAGAATTTCAAAGGTACTTTGTATAGGTAAAAATAAAACCCACGCTACGTCACTACGATACGATGATGATTTCATTAGACTCATGAGTTTTTTATTGTTTTTATAAGAAAATATAATTTTTACCAAATAAATTGTATTTTATTTAAAATAAATTATTTAAAATTGAATCTATTCGAAAATAACTGCTTTTGTGGTGGCCATTACCACAGGGTAAAAGTATACTTTTACCCTGTGCCATTACTGACCACTGGATCAAATGTTGGCCGACTACTGGTAATTTTGTACTTTTTTTGGTTTTAGCAATTTTTTTTTGAACTGAAATCGTTTTAATTTGGAAAAAATCCTTAAATACAAAGTAAAAGTTTAATAAATTACGAAAACATTGGACCAAACCGCACGTTTCTCGCATGTCACAACATTGAATAATATTCACCTACACTTGAATATGTCCTTAAGTCGCCGAGCATATAGTATCTATTGAGAGGTTCTTTATTCGTATATAATAGCTAACAACTTGGAGCATGTGACATTCACTGAGAAAATGTCCAGATGGTTTGATGGTATGAAGTAATTTTGTTTTCTAACAGTATACCCTATTAAATTAAAAATGTCAACCAATCTGAACGCCATTGAAAGGTCAAAAAAAAAAGAAAGAAAAGGTGTTTTTCAACGTATCTACGCTAACTTTTGCCGCCAATAATAATCCCATAACTTTTGTTTATTGCATCGTGTGCTGAAATACGTAATAAAGTTTTGTTAAGAAAAAGGATACAAAGGATAAAGGCAACGTTGCTTTCATTTCCACCTAAGATGTAAACTAAAAAATGTGAGAAAATGGACATTTATATAGTAATTTTATATGGGGACGCCATTTTAAAGATTCCTAAGGAAAAAAACTTCGCCATTTTTACTTTTATTCATATATAAGAAATGTAAGAAAATGATCATTTTACATAGAAATTTTGTGCTTGTCAAGAAGGAATACATGCGTGAATCCAAACAAAATCAAGGCAATACAGGTGATTCTACCCAAAAATTAGTCGTTACAATCGCTTTCTCGGATAAATTAGATTATACTTGGTTAGTTATTTGGTTAGTTTAACACTCCACTGACATTTTTTTATCCCAAATTTAATCAGTTATATATTAAGAATGTACTTAAATACATATATACAGTGGCGGAAAAAAGTACTCGGACTTTCTTTAATATAAAACCTCATTATACATTATGTTGATTGTTTACGAATATATTAAGGTTTTATATTAAAGAAAGTCTTTGCCGAATAATTTTTTCCAATACTGTATCTATAGCAAGTCATGCTTCTTTGTTATATATGTAGAATTCACAAAGAAATATATAATAGTAAACTTGAAAAGATGAAGCCATGTCGTAGATATCTATTGGTATTAACTTAAGGAACTGGGTTTCTCACCTTTTTTGCATGCTGAATTTAATGTAATAAAAGTTAATAACAGAAATTATATTTTTCATATAAAAAAGAGAATAGCGCACTTTGAAAGCCAATTTACTGGTGTGGCTAAGCTAATTAACTGAATGGTAATGCAAAAATTCAATCACTCTCTCTTATGGTAGAAATATTGATTTTAAATTTACGCGAATAATCCACAATTATATGTCTATAGTCTATACAAATATCCAATGGGTCCAGAAATATAACGATAAGTAATATAATATAATAATAATTGAGCTAGAGTTCCGCACCGTTATCACCGATACACGTTTCCACTCAAGATATCTTTGAGAAAAAATTAGTTAAATAAACCCTTCATTTAAAATATTCAAGTGTTCTTCCTTTTACAGACTCCATCAACGCGTTATACTACTTCTACAATTTAGGTTTCTTTACCCTCTATCCGGCCTATTATGTATTCTGCGGTGCTCACCTAAAATAAATATATTCTTAAGAATTGTTAGATTAGAATTCGCTAAACCCATAAAATACAAAAAAAACACACCGCAGATACTCTTGTTGATGGAATTGAAATATTGACTAGGTATGTATGATATACTATATAAGTGTGCGCATGATGGTTTACAGTGCATGTCATCAAAGATATGCCAAATATGTATATGATGCATACATAGTATGTTTCGCTAAATGAGGGTTTATGAGCATTTTCTTATATATGTACATATATATATATATATTTATTTATATGCGGTATGCGCGCATGCAATCAATGACTCAGCGTTATCGCTATAATAATTGGTTGTATCGTAAAAACACGCAAAGCATTTAATGATTAAAATAAAAATAAAACAAAAAAAAAAAACATAAAATTAACATTTAAACATTTTTGATTGGCTATTTACTTACTTGGATATTGCCACAGAGTAGGCGGTGTTCGTACTGCATTCTGCACATTTGAAACACCCATTGTAACGGCCTCTGAAGAAAAGGGAATCATGGTTGAATTAGTTCCTGTGAAGAACATGTTTTGACTGAATGCCGAGGTAGCGCCTCCTATATATAATGCATGGGATAGTTTTTTTTGTGATGAGCAACGAAAAATAAATCAAATAATTTCAAAATTAAAATAATAGTGCATGCGATGTTCTTAAAAATATTTATGTAAATGTTACTAATTTAATGCTAATTTTTAACATTTATCTATATTGCATTTTGTGAACAGTTCTAAAAAAATGATATCTATTGCTAAAATACAAATCTAAATCTAAAAATACTAAATATCTACAGATCTACACTGTTAGCAACAACAAAAAGTCGGCAGTGTCTATATACTATGCAAAGCAGCATTGTATTGTATATGAATCTTGGGGTAAATGCATGTACAGATGGTATAATTAAAGAAATGAATATTTTTAACTTAAACTAACTTTAAAAAAAAACTCAATTTAGCCAACGATATGGTAAGCATTTTATTTTAACATTTATAACTGATATGGCAACACTGAATATATATAGGTGAAGCCAACAATTCATTTTGGGGGTCATTTTTGGTGAATTATTCTATTTTAGAATTTGTGCTATAATTTTGTTTCCCCAAAAATGCTATAAACGCAAAGAATTAGATGGACATTTGGTCACAACGAATGTAAATCGACCGTACGTATACCAAAGACCAAAATAGGTCAAAAAATATTTATGTAGACGAAGATGTAAATTAAAGAAGTTGCAGACGAAGGAGAATTAAAGAAACGCAGAAAAAAAAATGTTAAAAAGTAGATATATTATAAAAAAAAGGTGAAGAAGTCAAGAAAAATGAAGTAATGAAGAATAAGTCCAGATGGAAAAAGAAACGACGGGGAGAAGAAGCTGTAAAGGAAAGAAGTTAGATCATTTATTGAAAATGACATACTTTTAGGTCAGATATGGATTTAAGTCTACCAATTTTGTTTGTGTATGATTAAAAAGTAATTATGAAAACCATTACATAATTAAATCAGTAATAAATGTGTACTCGTATGGTCTCCATCGTTTTTCTGTTCAACATTAAGAACGATTATGCATGCAGTAAAGCGTTAACAAAATTAAAAACAACTGCATTTAAATTATTGAATTCCGTCACTTTCGTTTTGCATTTTTTTGCATTAATGAAATATGTTCATTGAGCATTGTTTAGATATTTCTTCTTGGTTATATACTTGGAAGGCATACAAAACCCATATAGCTCTGACTCACTCCCCCCTTTTTCAAATTACATATATAAACGTAATAGTATTACGTGTTTAAAATTGTAATTACAAATGAGTGCGCTGCGATTGTATGTATAGATGGTATGCACGAAGTAATTTAAAAACAGAAAATAAAAAAAGAAAAAAAAAAAAAAGAAATAAAATTGGAAAATGTTATTATTCAGAAGACACTTTATTAGTTTATTAGAAAACTTTGTTACAGCACACTTTTATGTACATTTTGTACGTATACAGCCTGGGTGTGGTTGGTTATTTGCATTCATTATTTCCGTATTCCTTTGTAAATTTGAAGTTTTTATTTTGTGTGACCACTGATTGACTAGGCACTAGAAGGAAACGTATAGGGTGAGACAGACATTTTAATGGTATCTTAATTTTAATGTTCAGACGACAAATTACAATTTATATACAGGAACGATCTTAAATTGGGAATTTAGAACAAAAAAAAAGGAGAACGACTAAACAGCGTTCAGATTCGTGTAATAAGTGTACAGTCATATCGGGTAAAATAAGGAAAAGGCATATTTTGTCAGAAAAAGTCGAAGTTCAGTAATTTCTTCTAGTTATTGATATTTGAGAAATCTATGAATGCAAATGTTCATTATTTTCAAACGCTAATATTTTCTGAAAATATATAAGGGAAATAAGGACAGCTGCAGGTTTTAAGGATACCTGTTGTGCGAAATAATAGTGACGAAAATTGAAAGCTATGAAATGCCCAACTATGTACCTAATATAGTACTGTTGAGATCTAAGAAAAGTCTTGCAGAGACATGGGCTGGAAAAGGCAATCTCAAAAGAAAACATTTGAAGCAAGTTAGATGACAGCTATAGGCCAAATTGATTCGATTTATATTTTCCCGGGTAAATTTTAATGGACAATTATTTTTTTTCAATTATATTACGTATATACGTATATTACGTACTTTACGATTTATGTAACTAATGAATTTTGTTGGGTAATTTTAGTGTGCTGACTTTCCCTAAGGAATTCTAAACGTTCATCAGTTTCATTGACTAGAATAGCTGTCTGAATAAAATGCGTCGCAAATTCATTCAAATATTCTTTGATCGTTAACAATTTCTTTAAATTATCCTCAATTTTTAACAAATTTCCTTGAACTGAATCCACACGAATAACTGTAAGATAACCATGAAAAATCCAAACGTTATTTCCACATTTAATAGCGTATTTAATGATTTTCTTTCCCAGATCTTTGGTTTCGTCAAGCTTCTGACGAGATAAATGAAGTTGAGCTATCTCATGATAGAGATAGCATTTTTCAATAGGATATTCACAATGAAGTAAGCGTTTCTCAAAATGATCGAGTTTGTTCTTGTATACAAAATAATCTACATCCAATGCATCCGGATCAATAAATCCACTTCGACTACCAAATTTCTTTTGAGCAATTGACACATCCTCTAACTTTTTTTCGGCCGGAATTCTCAGTAACATTTGCATACGATCTTTGGGTGGAATTTTCATTAAATCATTGGGTACTGTCAATCGTTTAATGTAGGCAACACCAACGATATTATAAATTTCATTGACAAATTCAAATTTTCTGGGACAAATTCGTTTCGTTTTGATTGCATAAAATTCCGTCATAATTTTCTCTACATATTTTAACATTTCGACAAAGTTGGTGTTATCCAATTTTCGAATTTGAACCAATTGACTGAATGCCTGTTGCCGAGTTTGATGCTGATAACGATATAGAACAGCATCCTTAAACTTGCGACGTCCAGTTTCATCGGTTGTATAGTTCTTTGCATAAAATGGTTCTCTTGCCCAAAGCATTGTTTCATAAATATCAATACGCTTAAGGATACCGGAAATTTCTGCCAGCTGTTTTTTATTGTTCTGTTGTGTTTGTGGCAATATAAGTCGTTTATCTGTTGGCAGGCTGGTCAATAGATTGATATCTTTTCGAGTTGACGAATCAATATAAAGCGAATGCAAAACATTTAAATGAAGTTCTTCTCGTCGCTTATTAATTGGTTTGACATCTTGAACAGCTTCTTCTTTTGTACTGACAACATCACATTCATCAACTTCTTTTTGTGACTTCCACTGATGATCCACACCTTTTTTGCACAATTCATGTTGATGCCATTTTTCAATATCTTGCCGCATATTATGTAGGCACGGTCCCACATTACCAATAGAATTCATAATTGTCAACTTATTCAATTCTATGTAATTTTTACCTTCCCGGCCCTTTGGATGTTTATGCCATGTAACATTTGATTTCTTTAAACTGTCTTCAAATCGATTTTCCTCATAGATGCAAATATTTCGATGATGTTGTGCCCGTTCAATTTTCGGATAAGCATCCACGCATTGCTCAGCATACACTAGCGCATCTGCCGTTTCACCATCCTCTAGTAAACATTTGCTTTTTTCGATAAGCGATTGGAATCCTTTGTTCCGTAGCTCAAGGGATTCATCAAAGTTTTCAATAGCCGGTTTCCATAATTTTAATCGTCTATAGTATAAACCCCAATCGCGATGAATTGCTTGACGTAATTCCGGTGGTATTGTAAATTCTGTGTTAATTTTGGGACGAATATCGCTATCATCCATAATGAAATTTTTATCAAAAATACAAAATTTTATTTTATTTAAAATGATTATAAATACGTCCGATTACTTCGATTTCTTTCTATATTGATTGTTGCCTTGATAGATAAAAGGAGAAACTAATTATATGTATAAAGTACAATATTACTCATTTATTTAAAAAGTTCTTCCTCACAGTACGTCACTGGACAACATTTACATTTAAAATGTTATTTTTCATTTTTTTGTTCAGTTCGACTAATGAGTCTGAACATTTGCAGATATCCTAAAATTCTGCTGACTTTTCTCCCATATATCATAATATAATCACATCCACATATCCTAAAAAGCCTTACAATGCGCAAAAAATTACAATTTGTTTTAAATTTTAGTGTGCGAAAAACGATATAACGTTGGTCTAGAAAGCAAACCATGTATTAACCACTTTTTTCGAAAATCATTTTTTTTATCGACATCGATGTGAAAATGCATCGGTATCGATTAAAAAGTAGATTTTGGAAAAAGTGGTTGATACGTGGTTTGCTTTCTAGGCCGACGATAATAAGATCAACATAAAGTAACTGTAAAATGTGCTGTAAAACTGCTTGATGAAGACTTAAACTAGTGTAAGATACTTTCCATAACAAAATCATAAAAAAAATGTATTGCAGGATCTACTAATAATTATTTACTTTTATACTGTTCTTTTGTGCTTATTAAAACGTTATAGAATTACCAAGATATTCCTATTCCGGTACTCTTTTCTATTCTATCTCTCTTACATAGAGATTAAAATTATTATTCTTATATATAACTCACCCATATCGGTAGCTATTCCAATTCCAAATCGATTTAAGTCCTTTGGTTGCTGATGTTGGGCATGTTCTTGTAAACGTTGTCTCGCAACAGCAATACCAACCGGAATGGCACCTGGTGGGACGAACATGAATTAATAAATTTTGTAAATTTTAGAAGACTTAAATAAATAATTGATGATTTTCGTACAAAACTCTACAAACTCCATCAAATGTTTTATTACTCAAGTGAAACACACGTATTTGTTTGACACAAAAAGGAATTGAACTCCGGATATTTCGCTTCGAAACGCATACGCTTTGATGAGCCAATAATTTATTTGATATGAAAATATTGTAAAAAATTGTCTAAGTACTTGGTAAATAATTGGTTAAAGAAAATACGTCTAATAACTAAAAGAATAAAAATTCTCAAACATAAGAAGATAAAATAAATGGTGATAATTCAAAAGATATAACCTCTGTACACACAAAAAATCCTACAAAGGCAAATGGTTTTGGATTTCCATTTGTACAAAAAATGCTAAATTATTAGGGAAGTCGCTTTCAAAATGTACAGAATAACCTGTAAGAAATAATATTTAGAATGTACATAGAATAAAGAATACTCCTTATTATCAAATTTTGAGACAACAAATTTTAACCATTACACCATTTAATTTTTAAGAAAAACATAGCTTAGTTAAATCGAAAACGAAGTTGATTAAGTAATTTGTAGGAAAAATTTACAGGCAATAGCAACGAGTGGACATGAAAACGTACAATTTCTACTCGCGTACTCGCTACATACAAGCAATTTGGGAAAATATTTTCTACCGAATACCAATACTTAGCTTGGCTACGTCACAGTCACAGGCGTCTATAGTGACTGGCGAAATAGCGGTTTCATCAAAATAATAATGGTAGATTTAAAATTATATATTACAAACGATACATACCACTTTGAACAGAATTTTGTAAATTATCCATGGTGCGTTTTGGAGAAGGTGTCTCAATTTTAACAACAGCGGTCAATCCTGTATGGCCTAAGTTATTAGAAGTGGTTATTTCAGATACTTGGCAAGGCTCTCTTTTTATCTGTAATACAAATGTAATTATAAATAATCTGTTAATTAAATTAAATAATTTATGTAAAAAAAACTTATAAGCTAATATAAACAAAAAAAAAAACAAAATTTGACTGGCTATTTATTTAGTGTGGGTGGAAGCAAAAAGAAAGAAATTTTGATCACTAAATTTCAATTTGATGTTAAACATAAATATTGGATAGAAATCTCGATACTGCAAAATAAAAGACTACAAATTTACCACTTTCCCAGATAAGTACATACAAAAATCGAATAACATGCACTCTGATAGTCTTATTTTCCCCGGACAGTGATAGTCAGGGCACCACCAGTAGTTTCGTAGATGAAATAAAGTCAGCAAAAAAAAAAGTATGTACTTGATTTGTAAAAGTGCTGTCTACATTTCAACAGATCACACATACACACAAACAAAGAATCATAATAATATAGGCATCACCAACAAAAACAGTAGAAATGAATAAGATGTGGCATGACTTTCATTAAAGTTTTAGGTAAATTCACCCTGGATGAAAAGTTAGTTTATTTGAATTGTTATGTTAAACAATTTTTTGATAGTATTTTGGATAAAAAGCATATCGCTGTGTGTCAGACCAAAATATTTTAATATTAATCAGACGTAAAATGTTCTCTTTTTGCAGTGAACGCTTTGGTCTTTCTCTCTCTCTCTCTTTCTCTCTCGGGGCTAAAGTCTTATGTTTTTAAGCAAAAATGTCATCCCCATAGTAAATATGCTCTAAGTATAAATAATAAAATTTTATTAATACAGGTTGTTTGTATAGATACGTAGGTCAAGCAAGTATTTAAATAGGTAAATTTATGTTGTTTTTTTTTTCAATGAAAAGAAAATATAGGTGTATGTCTTTGATAAATGTGTTAAAATATTTGAATAATCCATAATTCAATGTAAAGTTTGTTCATTGTGAATAAATATGGGACATTTGTTTGATATACATACAATAATTTATAAAATATAATCCGCCCCTGCTAAGATAATAAATAATTCATATATTCAATTTATATGCATACTAATATTAGCTTGACTTATTCAATAACAAAAACAACAACAACAAAACCGACATGCAAATAAACGTATTATGAATAATATAAGAAAAAGAAAACCAACGTGAGATAAAATACCTGTAACAATGGACATCCAATGTTTCTACTATCGAGAATATTTGCTGATGACGATGAACCAGATGTCCATGAAATTGGTATTGTTCTACTACAGCCTGAATTTAAGTCATCATCATGATGACTGTTTGATGTTGAATTGGTATCATGAGAGTTTGTTGTATTTGTAAAACATGTATTTGAATAATGACTGACTCCATCAGTTTTGCTACGTGTACTTCCTGAACTTATATTTTCACTTTTAATTGTGACATTGGTAATACCAGGTACCTGATAAAAAAAAAATCATTATGACAATGTTTTCTAGTTACAACTACATATAAATACATTCTAGCACTAGCACTAAAAAAATTTTATAAATATCTAGCAAACACAAAATTTTAGGTTCGCTTCACTTTCCATTTAGAAAATATCTTACTTGTATATGAAGAGGTTCTAGTCCGTGCTCCCAACGGCCATAACATGTTTCGGTCTTTTTAGTTGCAACAGACGTACCATTTAAGAAGTCCGTGTGTGATTGAACAAAAATACTATTTGCCTTTAATAATAAAAAAAAAATGTTGTTTCATTAATTAAATTCGTACAATATGTTTTGTTAACTTTATGGAAATAAAACTTTGATAATTCCTCAAGTGAACAACTAAGAATTCTACCTATATAGTATAATGTAAGAACTAAGAACCACCCATAATTGTCATGAAACGATATACTTTAATTCCCTAAAGATCTTGACCTTAATATCGGAAAGTATATTTATAACTTTGGGTATGAATTAAATTTAAAGCATTATAGCAATGGATAAAGACCATCAACAAAAAAAAAACCCGGATAAGCAATAAGAAAGGATCTTAATAGAGATTATTTTTCCAAAAAAGAAAATACACCCAGAAAGATTCACTGATAGAATACTTAGAGAATATGAAAATATGTAATGTGTACAAAAATTGATAAGATTATACGAGAAAAATAAGTAAGACGATTCGATCCAACTAATTTAAAGCCTATCCGAATAGAGTCGATTTAGCTCATCTACATTTATGTAAAAAAAGAAAAAAAATAGAGTGTCTGTAAATGGAACTTCACGTCATATTGAGCTAGGCTTATTTTAAATACATAATTAATTGTTACGCCAAAACGGGATACGATTCATCACTTTTTGTTCAGTTAGATTTTAGATAGATTGTTTATAACTTCGTTCTTATTCGTATATTTCGCGTATATTCCAGATTCAGAATTCAGTAGTGCAGATAATATTCTTACTAATTATGTTCTAATTTGAAAATTTTTTTTCCCAAAAATCATCATTTGATTATTTCCCATATGATGAGATAACCGTAAATCAGTCTTCGTTAGATCATTATAATGACAGATAATAATTGTTCAGTTTAAATGGATTTTGTTGTTGTTGTTGTTGTAACCTAACGAAAATAATGAAAATCTGGTCATTGAATTAAAATTAATTTGATGGTTGACATACATTTCTACTGAAGCGTAGGTTGAAATGTTAAAGTTTTATTTGAATTTAAGAAAAAAAAACTGATTGATTTGCATAATTTAATTGTGTGAGAGAAATTATTTGTTTAAAAAGTAAAAAGATCATTTTACGTTGTTCTTAAGTGCACATATGTAAAATTTATGGTAAATGGTCATTTAATTAGATGTTGTATTAATTATAACAATAAATTTGATTAATTATCACCTTACTTATGTGGAGTGGAATGACGTAACAAGTAATGATAATTAAATGGATAACATTATAATTTCTATTTTGATTTAATTCCCCATTAATTTTATTTGTGAATTTTTGAAAGCCTCTGTTTCGATTTAATTTCATAAAAATTTGAAAGATTTAGAATTAAATTTTTAATCAAGATTGATCTTATTTCAATAGAAAATTAAATGATGAAATCTTTACAGTGTCCTCCTAAGATAATACAGGTACCCTTCCTACAACACGGTTTCAATCTAACAAGATAAGAAACTTACGAACATTCTCGTGTAACACGGTATACTATATAGTACAGTTTCACTATAACATGAGAAGAACATTGCAAAAATTTCCGTATAACACGGTAGTTCTACAATAGTCTCAAACAACACGGAATTATGTTGGAAGTTGGAACCGTGTTATAGGAGGAATACGTGTACATTTATTTATTATCATTCATTTAATATACTTACTTGACTGAATGTTAGTGTTCCAGATTGAAAACTTTTCGAAACTAGTTCTAATGGCGATACTGACATAAACGGTGTACTAGTAGGAGGTGTATTGTAACCACCCGCAGAATATAATGAATCTGTTACTGAAAAATAATTTTTTGTTTTTTAAATTTAGTTAGTTTGAATGATTGATAGTAAAAATTATAATGACGTTAAACGTTAAAGTTAAATAAAGTATCATTTAAATAAAAGATGTCAATTAAATATAAAAATACAAATTAAATAAGAAACCGGAAGAATATTTTGTAGACAATCAGTGGCATTTGGTTAAAATGGTCTTTCACTTTCATATGTCGTAGTTCATCTTAACGCCGAACACTCGACTGAATAAATCACTGTAAATGTATTCCTTTGAAGATTTGAATTCGTAAAAAATTGTGTAGAACTGTAGATTGTAGAAAATAATTTTTCATTTTCCATATAGTTTTATTACCCCATTGAATATACCTAAATGATTAGTTATTTAATTACAGTATAAGTTTGGCAACCTTTTATATAAATTATCGATTTGCTAAAATTAACCCAAATGGACCTCATATTTTGTTAATAAATTTGCCGATATATTCCAGTTTTCGGAAATGAAATAACCATTCCTATACATATCATATGGATAGCCATAGACCAATAATTACTTGGTATAATGTAAAACTGCAATTCCAAAGATAAAATCAATGAACAGACACAAATAGCTTTATTTTATATTTATGTATATTTTATCTATACATTTATGCATATACATAGGTATACGCATATGTATTATAATACACATTACACATACTATCACACAAACACATACCCATACTATTATATATTTTCCACTTGCGCTCCCGTTCGAATTCCTGTCCTGTACCTACTACATATACGTAGAAAACGTACATTTTAAGCTTGCATAATGCAGATGAGGTGAAATCACAGTTGGTAACACCAACCATTTATTTATATACGTACATATAGATACACAGATAGATAGAAGGGTGAATATTATGTTTGCAAAAGACGATAAATTCTCTAAAAGATGACATTAGATCGATTTGTTATTTAGTGGAAAACGTAAAATTTATTTTATTCAAGATCCTGATGATTTTTGTTTTACCTAAATAAATAGGGTGTGGGTTATTTGAAATCCTATCACTTCGTTTAGTAAACTCAACGATATGGTCGAGAATGACACTTTCACAACTTATTGAAATCATAATCGAAAATATTTTTTCCGTTATGTCACAAATGTCATAAAAAGCAATAAAACTATTAAATTCACCTCAGCCAAACATATCGGTAAAACAGTAAACGAAATATAAGATGTAATATATGTAATTACAATTGGCGCCCAACGTGAGGCGAAAATTACATGTGTTTTCGTGAATAATATTAAGTATTTTTTCGTCCTATTGAATATCGATCTACATAATCTAAAATAGTATTAGTAAGACAGAAAGTAGAACTTAGGTCTGATGTTACACAATATCATGTACCTTTTTTTGCTGACATCGCAATTCTAAGGTTATTCTTTACATTTAGTTGTTCTTTGGCCTAACTGTTGAATTTTAATATGATAAAATGTGTATGCCAATTTTTATTTAATTATAAGAAGCCTAGCAAACTAATGTACATTAACTATTTTACTGGAAATTCTACAAAAATTGGGTCAGACCGAAGTCATTTTTCTTTTATTTTGTCATCAAAACAAAAAAAAACTATTTGACAAAAACACATTTTTCATTTAAAACCATGTAATTTGCATTTAGACAAGCATTTCAATTGAATATATTTAAATACAATACCTATCCTCTACCATTATACCGTTTTGTTGTTGTTGTATGAATATGAATATCTATGTTTATATGTATATTGAGGCTATTGCATGTTGTTCATGTTCAGTATCAATATTGTGTAGTGCATAGTGCACTCTGGGTATATAAACATTAAAGCATATTCAATAAGCCTGCATTAATATCCACCGTACATATATTTCAGAATTTTATCAAACATCATTTGAATAAATAAAATTAATTTAATTCATCTACATTTCATTTGTGAGTTACAGCATAAGTACAGAAAATGGAATTGCTATACTTTTAAACTATTTATTTAATTACCCTTTTTGCGGACGCTCACTGCAATTGCAGTGATGGTGAGGGTTTCTAGTGGGTCGTCACTGCAATTGCAGTTTATGGTAAATTTTCAATCAACATTTTTAATCATATATGTTATAATCTCTATTTTCGTTTACTGCAATTGTAGTTGAAATTTTTTTCTCCAGTCTTTTAATATTTTTTAAATTGTATAGTCAGTTGATCAAATCACAGTGATCAAATCCCCAATAGCTAACAAATAATAACTGGCTTTCTGAGTAGATTCATGAAATTCTTGCCTCCCCAAAAGGGTTAAGTATGTGTATTTAAAGTATAGTACATTTTAAAAGAATTACTTAAATATGGGGCTTTAAAATATCAATTAAAGAACAACATTTAATTTTTTCGCTTATATAAGAATTCTAGAGTTTATTACTTCATATCATACCGAAACATAAAACTAATCCACATTACTTAATTTTAAATTATTATTTTAACTATAAATCTTAAATCTTAAATTTCTATGTGTAAACCTCCTACTGTCATTACTTGGTGGAATATGTAAACCGAAACTATAATCATCTGCAGATAATTAATTACGAATGGAGGCAATTCACACCAATGACTGTTGCGAAACAAATTTAATCTCTCACTCGAATTGTAGGTTATAATTAAATTTTGCTATAAATCAAAGAACCTGGTAGTGTTAAATAATATTGAAAAAGTTCTTTAAGGAAAGAAAAATTAAAATTGGACCTCTCCGGGGGAGTTGAACTAACCATCATGTATGGATTAGTATTAGTATGGATCTTAAAAGCAGCTAACAGGAAAAAAAGTTCTTCGAACAATGGTCCAGTAGTTTAGGAGATATGATTTTTTAAGGAACTTTCATCGAAAATCTAAGGGAAAATTAGGAAAATCTGAAAAAAATTCTATTTCCTGAATTCTATTAATTTGATCTTAAAATTAATAATCTTAAAGTTTTTAATCAATTTGTGTAGAATTTCAAATAAATTTCCACACATTTACTATAGAACACCTTATAAAAAAAGTAAATTTAATGCTAATGTGCCGAACGTTACAAACTCCGTACCAAAGTTATAATACCCTTTGATACTACGCCAATACGAGTACAATTAAAATAAATTAATATTTACCATCTCCATTTGTTTGGAATTCCAATGCACGTGTAGGCGGAGGCCATAGATTACGATGCGTATGCGACCCAGATGGTCCCAGAATACGCCCACCAGTTGTTCCCAACATGCCTTGAAAAGCAACCTAAAATTAGACAATCTTGGTTAAAATGTGTATTAAATTAAAGTGATCGTTTAGTACCTATAAAAGCTTTAAGAAAGACATTTGAAATAAAAATAAAACGAAGTCTTTGAAATTAGATAATTAATCCAAATTAATATCAAGTTAGACCCGTATAGTTTGCAAAATAAATTATCAACAACATTTATTATCTAAAGAGGAGCAATACAATATTTCTCTGTTGCTCCAGTTTGTTTTGATCTTAAGTAGTATTGACTATTCTGTCAACTCGTAACTCTGGTAACTCTGCAATGTCCAGATATACATATACTATACAAAGAGGTGGATGTCTATTTTTTTTTTAAATTACGATTTAAGTGTCTTTTGTTAAGGTAACACTAAGACGATGGACGCAATTTTTGGTCTAGTTTGACTAGATATGCTCTTGTGGTATTGTATTTTTCAGCACTGACAAATGATCTAGCATACCATAATTATCTGATTTAATTCCATCTTAAAACCATTTATACCATGTTTACCAGATGTTGATAGATGGATGTATGTAGGTAATCTTTACATTTAAATGGGACATCACAAAATCAAGTATTAAACCAAATATTTGAGTAGAATATGGCAACACCACAATACTAACAAAAATTATTAAGCTAACGACATTTTTTAAGGACAAAATTCACTTAATTGGAAATTGTAGTGAATAAGAATAAATAATGAATAAATAATATCATATCTTAATAAAATATGAATGTTTTAACCAAAGAAAAAAAATAATAGAATGCCAATGAAAAGCTACATGATTTATAGATTACCATCTGATGACTTTCTTGGTGTGTTATATCAACCATAAAGTCGGTTGTGGTCAATTCTTCCTTTATCATTGTTGTTCTAGCCATAACACAAAAAAAAATACACACCGCGTAAATTTGTAGCTTGTTGCAAGTTGCAAGCAATTCACAAATAATTGATTGGAAAAAACTTTGAAACTGAATAACAGCGAATCGTCCTGTCAAAGAATTGGCTATAAAGAGAAGAAAATATTGACAAATATATGTAATTAAGAAACCTTAAAGACATTTACTAAGTTTCACAGTGACTCCTGCGGATAGTTAATTTGCTATATTAACGGACTGTAGTACTTAGTGTTAATATTTTGAAGTTTGAACATTAAGTCAATTCACTTTACTGTTATATTTAATACGGAGAATGAAATTTGGTAGAATGGTAGTGGTATGGAACCGTTACTGTTAACTGGCAGAGGCTTCTTCTTTTATTCTTTTTTAGTAATGAGGAACATTAAGTTAGACTGGCTACATCGTTACATTGCATATCTACTATTGAAGTAGCAAAAAAAAAAAAAACGTGCCAAAAGTGAAATATTTTAACAACAATAATGACAGATAAAAATTTATTATTAATCTGTAGCATATTTTTATGATTAATGCACTTGCTCGGCGAAAAACATAACATAAACCGAATACCACACACGATATATGAATGACTAATGAAGTGAACACATCGAAATAATCTATCCAAATATAATAACACAATTATAGACACATGTGCGTATATTTGTACAGTACATACACTACTGGCCAACACATTAAAAACAATAATTTTTTTTTCAATATGAAAAATTATCGAACATTTAGTTTTAGGCTCTATAATGTCCAAAAGGACACCCGCTCAAATGTAATCTATTAAAAATGTTGTTTGGGAAAAAAAAAACAAAAAACTATATGTAAGGATTTAATATTTTGTCCCGATTGGAATTTAAGTTTATTTGCTTCTTTTATTTCTATTTTCATCTTCTGAATATATCGTTGGTTTACGTTTACAGCCAGAACTCACTAAGTACATTTAGCAATTATTAGGTTTTTATACTAATTTGATTTATTATACTTAATGCCAACTTTATTTTGGCAACACCTCATAGGTCGTAACAAGATATTTAAAAGGATGTTAGAAGCAATTTCATTGCAGTAAAACAATCGTGCTAAGTATAATAACACGAAATCCTTAAGTTGTTTTTTGACTTAGTGAATTCTGCCTTCAAACCAACGATATACAGTATTTTAAATACGATTGTTCATACTGATTCTAGAACATCTACAATAAAAAAAAAATCTAAATTTCCTTTTGGTTATTTTTTAACTTTTATTGGATTAAATTCATTGCTCTTAATTTGCATTTTTTCTACAGGAAATTAAGGAAAAATTTAATATTGAACTGAACGAACTGAAAAAAACTGTTATTTTAAGGTTTTCACTTACCTAAAAAAATGTTAAAAAACGAAGAGAGCAAAATGATATGAACTTTTATATAAATAAGTGCGGAAAAAGCTTGCGGAGAGCCATTTTATTTGGGATTTTGCCGTTTTTGTACACTATATACTTGTTTGCCAATAATTCAATGTAGAGATATTACCCCCCAAAACAAAAATCCTACCTGCCATTTTTACGATACGCCTAGATTCATTAGTTCCAGCACAATATACCTACCAAAAATAAATTTTTGAATTTTCGTTAATTTAGAATTAAATTTCGCCCGAAAGTGTAATATTTAACATAGTCAGCACTATCGACCGAAAAAAAAACTGTGTGCGCCCAAAATAAGTATATTTATATGGCATCTCTGTATCTGTAAGATAATTCTACAGCTCAGCAACATGATTAATTAATCTTTGTCACTACAATATTTATAATGTGGGTTACTAATTTCTACCCATGGGGTTTAATACATAATGCTGTGAATGCGGGTGAATTCTTTAGGTCTTTAACGTAGTACATCGTACAGAGTATAAAAATATATATTAAAAATATGCAATGCACGTTTTATTAATGTTGCATTAAATATATGTAATAGAGATTAACATCATTTCATCATATTTAATACATACTCGCATGTACTATACGTACAATCGTACATACATAGTTTCAATTTTTTGTCGAATAATGTAAGAGGCAATCTAAGAAAGCTTAAGGCAGGTCTTAACTTAAATTAAATTAAGTTTTTTTTATAAAAATACTTTTTTCAAAACCGGCTTATCGTCAGACGTCTTGTGAACATGTTTTTATGGCACTTCATTATTTTACAGAAACTATCACTGAAGATATAAATAAAATAATAAAATAAAAAAATGTTTGTAAAAACTTCTATTTATCGCTCTCGCTCGATATAATAATATTTGACACTAATTTATTTTCAGTAAGACGCAATATCTTGGTCTCTTGGAATAATTGTTTTTTTTCGAAAATTATCTTAGAATAATTATCAAAATAGTCGTCAAGACGTTTTACAATAATAATATGTTCTATACTATAGTCTGTCTATAAAGTCATAACTAAGTATACGATGGAAGTCGACCAAAAAGTCTACTTAATAGTCTAACATTTATTGATCACATAAGGCAGGTTACATCCATTGAAAAATTGTATTAACATTCGCAGGAATTCGGACAAAAAATCCCATCCAATTGGAATAGTTCGCAGTTGTGATGAAAACCCACAAATTGTATCACAGTGGACGATGTTTAATGCACATTTCAGTGTATCCGGATCGTTTGCATGTAAACGTCACATTTCTTACGAACGCAATTCAGACGAAAACGTATACAGTGGACGACCGACCTAATTTTTACAACACAATAAAATTATAAAAATATTTAATAACATTTTTGGAGAAAATGACCACCATCTAATCTATTACTTATAGATATTCTTACTTGTTACATCCTTAGGAGAATATTTTCACACTACCTACATAAAGTTAGTTTTTTGTTGAAAATCTTTTTTGTATGTCAGAGTTTTTCTAAAGAAAATTTCTTGGGATTAGGAATTTATTTATTTATCATATGGAATATTTAGCTAGGATATTCACATTGTGAATAGTTTGGCTTCCATTTTAGTACAGCCAGCGAAGGCCTCTATCTTTGTACTTTTTATATCATTTCAGTTGAAAACAATGTAACTTTCATAAATTCCACAAATTCCACAAATTCACATATTTCAGATGTTTTTCTAACATTTGAAATTTTTCTTTGATCGATAATTTCTTAGCAATTATTCCTTAAAATAATGCTATAGACCTGCAGACCCTCTGTAAGAGAGAAAAACACTTAATGTTTTACTTCCAGCCAAGGATCAAACCCGGGACCTTTCGTTTCCATTATTTCTACCACTGAGCTATTTCGTCGGTCGGGATTAGGGATAATTAATTAAAAATGAATTTTAAAATAATATAACGTGACCAAATAAGATTCTTCACGACCTTTTCACATCATTGTTCTCCTCTAACATCATCTAAGACCATTTTTATTGATAATAAATGATAACTATTCGAATTTCCATCATTTTGTATTTTATTTGCAATTAATTTTTGGGTTGGGCTGGATTATTTCGTCTTTTTTGTTGTTTTTGTTTGTTATTTTTTTCTTTTTTATTTATGACGCTTTTGTTTATATATCGTATTAAGCTATGTTTAGGTACGTACATATGTATGTATGTGTAAAAAAAGCATATTTTATACCGTATACGTATATAGTTGGAACATTTTTTATATAGTATGTCTATTGATGAAAGAGCAAAAGGCAGAAATGAAGAAAATTTTCGACTAAGCGATAATCTTGGAACCGGTTTCACTTCATCGCCAAGAAACAGCTATACGCTACGATTCTTTCATGTTTTTTGTTGTTGTAGGTTCTTTTTTTTTAAATTTTGTTTTATTATTTTACAGTGATGTAAGTGGTTTTACTCATAATGCATGCACAGTTTACAAATTCATAAATTTTCTTGATAATTTTAGGATACGCTGGTTGATTGTACATACATACATACATACATACATAGCTTGTTTTGTTTAGATAGAGTTTAGAACCAATATCTTAATTATTTGAAGGAAAAATATTCAAGAAACAACAGAAGAAATGAGAATTTAGTATTACTTTGGTCAGTGATGAATGATGATAAAAAAATTAGAGTATAATTTATGCATATACATAGACAAATTAAAAATTTTAAGAGTTCACTAGCTAATTATACCCTACAAACAATTTCGACGTTTGTACACATGCTTTGTGAATCGGTAATAAAATACACATTTCGATTCATGGTGAATTTTAATGAGGAAATATCGACAAAATAGGATTATAAGACGACCATGTTTTGCATATTAATTATGTATGACTATAAAAATATTTTTATACTAAAATTGTATTATAATTAAAAAAACGAATACTTACTATTATGTTTTAATTTTCCTCTTAATGTAAGGAAGCCAATCGTAATCGATTTCTTCCATTGAAAATGATGTTTAATAGAAAACCTAAAAATAAAAAAACCAATATTAAAGTTATACATTTAAATAAATTTAAATATTAAAAATTTGGTGGCTGCACTAAGCAGTTGATGAAATCAAATAGCGAAAATAGTAGATGACATTTTTTTAAAATAGGCGGTGAAAATTTTGACATTTCAGGTGAACAATAACGCTTTCAAATATACGTGAGTTTGGAATCACAATAACAAAAAATGAGAAAACACACTTATATTCTCACGCAGTGAAGATTTTTACTTTGAAATGACAATACCGCTGCATAGCTAGATTGGACCAACTTGGCACCAGTTCAGTATAATGACATCTTGAAATGATATCTATGTACATTGTACATATGTAAGGTACCTGCGGGTAATAAGGCCTACCTAAGGAAGATTTGGAAATAAAATTAAAAGTTATCTATAAAACGATTTTTTTAAAAAAAAATCTTACAAGTATTGCACGAATAAACAATAAATTTAAAATGGGATTTCTACCTTTAATAACAAAAAAATAAAACATTTTCAAAAGTACCGAAAATAGGCCTTATTATACTATGGGCGGGTAATAAGGCCTATGAATAAAAAACCTGAAAAACATGAAAAATTATAATTA
>JANSTT010016610.1:0-20892 GCA_026745375.1 Platyura marginata | reverse complement strand
AATGGTGTTGATTTTTTTTTCTACGATGAGTATTAAGGGGCGTTACAAACTCCGTACCAAAGTTATAATACCCTTGATTAACATGATACGTGTATAAAAATGAAAAATGAAGAAAAAAATAATCATGAGACGAATTTCTTTCCAAAAATATTCTATTTTCTTACATGAATATTATTGTTATTTTTAAAAATGCGCATTAAATATATTTTTGCCTTACTCATCATGTTGTGGTTTTAAAAATAACAATATTTTCCCATCTCATAAAACCAGAGTTCTTAGTTATTTCAAAATATAAACTCATTTGTTATATGGAATTAAATTAATTAAGTCAAAAATTAACCATCTGAATGATTTACGAAAACATTTTGTGGTTCCTCGCACCGAACACAAAGTATTTATACGCGTTCCACAAAGTATTACCAACTTTTTTCTCATATTATAGTAGGTATAGTTGACATGAAAGAGACTTTTTATTAAATGAATGAAAAATTAAACGAACAAATAATTTTGTACAAAAAGCGCAAATAATAATAAATGTTATATTATGGCCAACAAACAAACCAAATGTAAATGCTAAAACAAAACTCATGTTTGATTTCAATTACAAACATTTTTGTACGTTCCTTTTTCTTTTTTCTTTTTTCTTTTTTTTTTTTTGTGTGCGCCGTGTAGATTACTTTCGATTGTTGTTTTGTTTGTCACAATGTTTTTGTTTTTGTTTTTGTTTTGTTCTCTTTTTTTTGCGTATAAATATGTCACTTTATCATGTTGTATAAATGCGCTTTTACACTTTGTTCTTTAAGTGTACTGTCATTGTTGAGAATTGAAATAAATGGGTGTTTATATGTTGCATTTAATTTAATTTAACTAAAACATGCCTTAAAAATCTCTTTAAAGTTTAATGTTTGCAATGTTTGGTGTACCAATCATACATGTTCAGAAAAGAAGCTTGTTATGTGTTTGCCGCCTAATTAATTAATTTTCATATTAAGCTGAAATGACAACTCACACCAAATTCAAGTAGGTATATCGTCTGACATAAATATATAGTATGTAATGTAACTTGTTTCATCTTTCATGTGTTAATTCCATTGAGATGTTTTATAACTGCGAGAATAGCACTTTGATCGCTTTACGAGAAAATTAGAATAACATTACAAGTCAAAATGTCTGCATAGTATATATGACAAGAAAATTATGCGACAAAATAGAATAAATACGCTACTAACAACATTTGAATTTGTTTATATATGTCAATCAATGTTTCCTGAATGCCTTTTTTGCGTACGCCCTGTCTAAAAAGAATCGATCATATAATTAAAAATAAATTATAATTGCGAGAGAGAGAGAGAGAAAAAAGCTTCTGTTCTGCATGGAAGCTTTAACAGGCATATTTTTGAATTGCTAATAAACAATTTGTGATATTAATCTATGAGCATAATAAATGTTCAAACAAATGCGAATAAAGAAATTCCAAAACAATGTATGGCGTTACAAACAATATTTCGAATTGATTAATACTACTCCCCCCCCCTCTCAAAAAAACCACTTCAAACAAAATGAAAATTATCTGTGTGTATGTACAACATATTTTCCCTTTCATTAATAACAAATAAATATTCAGCACAACAAACTATAGTGTACAAATATATGAGTACCTATGTGAATTCCATGTAGACCACCAAGTATAGTGTGTGTGCATACAAAACCGAAGCAATATTTACTTTGCTGACCACAAGCATAGATAATCGATCGTGTATTTTATTTACAATTCGTGCTTCCTTCTTGACCTTTTTTGTTAAAAAATATCTTGTATACTTGATCTCGTACTTGTTGATTTTTTCCTCGTTTCAAACAAGATGAGGTAATATCAGTGATCATCTTTTATAGTTAACGTTAAATTTAAAGATATTAAGTAGATATACATAAGATGTTTTTGCAATCAACGATGTCATGATTCTGGTGTAGGTATTTTGTGCAAGATTTTCTGTTTTTCATACTTTTTTTTTACCGAGTATATAACAAAATTATAATTAAAATAAATTTTTGCAAATCTTGTGGGTTGCTATTTAACACAAAAACATGATTTCACTGTTTGATTGATTGCACAAAAGTCAAGACACAACAAAATACATATTATTGAACTATATGGTATGCTGCTGCAAAAGTTAGAAAATATTTTGCAAGTCTAACAATCAAATAGTAATTTATACGACAAATTTGATTTATGCATTTTAGATTTATGGATGGTATTAAAACATACTACAAAATACCAAACGTTATTTAAATTCTGTTTGCAGAATTGAAGATTGATTGAAGGTGAAAATAGAGAATACTAATTTTACTGATAGGTTTTAGCAAGGAGAAGGTTATGTGTCGACCGGGAACTATATTAACGCTATTATTGTCATAGACTCATTTGCGTTGAAAATGTATGGACCCTAAAGGGTTAACTTTTTAAAAAATTGTATTTAACAAAAACCATATCTTTAATATTAACCTATTTAAAAATCGCTAAAAATGCCATAAGTTTTTTAGATATTCCCATGATGATTGGATCAATAATTCTCTAAGGACGCCACTGCCATTAACATTTATACTTAATTGAAAATGACATGAGTTTCGTTAACATTCCGTTTAATATTTTTTTTTAATGCCATTACAATACTATTTGCCAACCAATTAATTCGTTCAATCACTGCATATAGTATGTGCAATCAATGTTATGCATACATAATAATTTGCAATGTGTATAATCACTTATAAAACAACGATTGTTTACATTATAATGGTAAAATTACATTACACAGCCAAGATATCTGTTGCATAATCATTATTTACTAGACTTTGAATCAGATAAACTTCAACAATATTTACATTTTCTACTCATACCTTTACGATTTCTATGCGCTCTTTTTTTCTTTTTTTTTGTTAAGCAATCAACGCGTCATTATTCGCCTTAACTGAAACGAGTACCCACTCTGTTGTATATGGTGAGATTGAAAAATCAACCAACTGTTGCATTCTTATCTTCATAATAGTCTTTACGCGGAGCAATACTGCCGTACAAACAAAATCTCTCCGTATTGAGATTGAGTACAATTTATTATGGAGACCTATGTAATGCATACAGAAGAGAATCATTGGGGAAAATGAGTAGAGTATGTTATTGTAAAATTTAGTACCATTCGGTTGGCATATGCGCAATCAGTTTTTAGTACAATACTGAAATTTTGGAAATAGACGAAAGAAAATTTTCTCTGCAATTAGACGAGGTAAGTGGACACACATTGTAAGATTGAAAATGATACGGAAAAATGTTGAAGGTTGAAAAAGGGATTCGATTTACGTATATTTCAGATGATTCAACATGTTTTTTTTATTGATTGATTGATTATATAAAGAATTCCGATGGGTATTTTTAAGCTTCATTGATGATGCATGATTATCTTTCTATTACAAATTACATCGTTTTTTTTTCTTTTGGAACAATAAAATGAAAATAAAATTTTTGATAATTGAGGCAAAAAAAACGTAATTTTAACAGAAATTTTATTGATTATTTAAATTCATACAGAAACGAAACTTTTAATATTTTTTTATGTAAAATTTTATTTTTACTAAAAAACGAAAAAAAAACAATACGCTTGAATAAAAAAAAAGTAGTTAAGGCCATTTCGCATCGACTAAAAATTAAAATAATTCAAATGATGTGGGTTTTCATGCATATTATGAAATCAGAACCACATACACCTCAGTTCTTTAATGTGTTTTGTAGATTTTGAAAATGTAGCTTTTACTCTATATGCATATTTCTCTCCGTTTCGACAAATTTATGGGTTAGGCTGTTTAAGTGCTGAGCGCCTCAATTATCAATTATGAAATTAAAAAAAAAATTAATAAACATTTAAAACAACATAAGTACATAATTACATACATTTTAAAATAATCATATATGGACGAAGAGTCAAAAATGCGTATATTATTATTTGCCCCATCACCCCACCCCCACAAACTGGTATAAATAATATTACCTAAACCTGACATTCACAATTCCTCGTGTATCATATTTCATATTTTAATACATATATACTTAGATATATTTATGTATATGTATAGGAGCTATATATTGTGGGGTATACTACGGTAAACGACAAAAAATTACTTTAACGAAAAAGGGAGAGTCAGCCTTATTACTAATTCATCACATTCAATAAACTCTAAAAGAATACTAATTAAGTAAAAACCACTGTAACTACACTTTATCAGAGACTAAAATACCAAACTCAAAGAAAATGCTTTTTCTTGTAAGTAGACTGTTTTAATGAGATTAATGTAAGATATTTATACATTAATTTGTTAGAAAAGTTTTATTATGCGTGCGATTAAAGATTAAGTGACACGTGTCAAAATACGTATAAAATTGTATATACATAGTTAGGTACCATATATCTAAGGGTAAATGTAATTCATTTCTATATGAAGCATAAAGAGATCAGATAACTCTGTACTTCTAGTTTCTATAGCAACATTCCTGACCACTAACACATACACTATAAGTATCCCATAGAATAGAATTATATATATATAGTATAAGGATAAGGTATAGATAGGTACACATTGTACAATGTCTAAAATATTTTGTTCCTTATAATTTGATGCAAAGAAGGCATTTCGTATCCTTGTCAAATATCAAAGGATATACCAGAGTCTCTATAGACATAATTTAAATAGCTGTTTACAAAAGGGTTAAAATTCATTTCGTCTTTATTTATATTATATTCTTGTAAATTAGTCTGACAATATTAGGTGATGGAATAGTATAGATACCAGTCGAGAATAGAGGAATACCTACAAATATATATATATACAGTAGGTACAGTATAATGGATAAGGCACATACCTTCACACATATATAATCTAACTTTACCTTGTATATATATATATATATATATATATATATGAATGTATAATATCGGAATACTTTTATTACAAAATCCAGTCATTCGAGTGGTTAGTGACAATTTTATATTTGCATTGTCACTTAAACAATTAACACCAAACTAATTGTTCACAAATAATCACGAATCCTGGAAACCATAAAATCCATTATACGGTTATCGCATAAATTGCAATTTACATGAGAAGGACTTATCCCCCCCAGAGTAGAAATTGATTATTTCCAAAGTGGTTATTGAATTAATTGATTTAAATTAATTTTGAAGTATTTCTTGAAAAGCAATTGATATGAATAGATAGTATATAGCTAGAATATACCAAACATTGACAATTACTGTAGATAAGGGGAGGACTACGGATTAAGAATTATGAATTTACATACTATATTTTGGTGTTAAAATATTCGTATAGTACAAAGAGTATGAGTAATCATATTATTGTTTAAATATTTTGTGTATAGATCTTCAAGGATTAATATGAGCTTCCGTAGGAACAAAAAAGAAAATTTACCATTATAAAAAATTTATTTTAGTTAAAGTTTATTAACGAAGAAGCTTCTAATTTTTTTAATCGTAAATGCTTAAAAAATAATAATTTTTTTATTTTAATTTAACAAAAAATTGCAAAAATACACTAAAACATATCTCTCTACTCAACAATATTTTCATTACGTGCTTCCTTGGGTTATTCTGAGCAAAAAGCCTATCAATAAAAATACCATTTGGAATTGGATTAAGAGTTATCTACCGGAAGAAAAAAACCATTCCTCTGAAATTTCTGAACAACTAACTATGTATGAACACTTTTATGAGACTTTAAAGAATATTTATCCAAAAATGGAGTTCTGCATAATTGCATTACATAACGAACAACTGATATATAAAGCAGTTTAGAAGATTTCTTTTTGAATTTCGATTTTCTTTTATAGGCTCTTTAATGGATCTTGAATAGAATGGAAAAGTAGCCTTCGTGCTCGGAAAACACTAATCTTACAACTAATAAATCTAATCTATTTTAATAATCTGAAATATTGTAAAATTTTTGTTAAGAACTGTGATAAGATAATAAATATGTTGGGAGTTAACTTTTACGCTATATATGTACGAGTACGTACCTACCTACCTACACAATACAAATTTTAAACGTATAAAATCACACATCGATAAATTTCTTAAATCATAAAACCCTTCTTAAGTCACCCGTAAAAGAAACTAAACCATTAGAAAATGTTGGTAGAAAATGTGCACAATCGCAATATTAAACCAAAAAAGGGCTTTTTATCAAAAATTCCAAAGAACCATTACCATACCAAAAATATACAGACCTACCTCACAATATTGATTTAATTTTCTTATTCATATACCTAAACGCTACCCACCTATACTATATAGATTATATGTATATATATATATATATATATATATAAATGGCATATATGTACGTAACATTTCACTTCATTTCATTCACTTATCCGAAATGGAAAACGAGCTTTTTGTTTTTTGCCAGCACTCTATAGCGCCATATTTCTTAGCATTCCATTAATGAGAACAAAAATCTGCATTTACTTATGTGTTTTGACTTTCGAACAAACCTTTTTTCTCTTTTTTTTTTTTTTTTGTTAAAGAACACAACATACCTTAGATGTGACATTATGACACGCCAACGTAAAATATCGTCAATTCTTGTATAAAGGCACACTGTGCCATGGTGGCTTGCGTGGCTTATGGCAATTTATATTAATCTTGATTGAGATAATTTTAAAACCCTTCATTAAGTCAGCAAGGTAGTTAATCAAAATGTTTATGTATTTAGGTAAATATGCACATCTAAATATATATATAAAAAAAAAACATAAAATAGACTTTTGTAACTAGAGTGTGGTATTGTTTTTGTAATTTTAAAAATTCCCTTGACGATATCGTTAATTGTTTTGTTATGTCAGATAAAGTAGTAAGCATTTAGTGTATTTTGTGCTTTTTTTAAGCTTCGTTTAATATGCATACATAATATAAATAGTTTGAGAATTAATAGTATTTTTAATTGAATGTTTTTTCTATGTTAAATTGTAGGAGTCTATATGATTTTCTGGATTAACTGCAGCATTTATAAATGAAACTAAATTGTTAGTCGTAACATTTTTACAAAAAAGGGTTAAATACAAAAATGACAAAATATGAAAGAAGAATAATAATCTTAATGACAAGTTGCGTCCAAAAATTTGTTCCATATTTAAGGTGCTAAGAACTTTATCAATCTTTTTTTCATTCAAACAGAGAGCAACTCATACAGTGTACGTCGCACACCTTCACTGTCAAGCCCCAAAATAGTTAACCCCTGTTATATGAATACCTATAATCTATATGGGTAACAAAACAAAAGACAGTTTAGCCGGCTGGCTTATATTCTCATTTTGATGAAGAACAAGAAACCATATATATGTACATATAGATATACATACTTCTTGCAATATATACAAAAGGATATAACATAAAAATTTTCCCAACAACATCAAATGTTATAAAAATACAACCAAACAGTTCAAGACAAAATATCCTAGGTTATATTTATGATCTAATAAAAAAATCTTTCAGTTTCAAAATTGCCTCTAAATCCAAGAGATTTTCGCTCATGTAATTCAAATATAGAGAAAGAAGAAGAATAAGAAAAAAAAGGGCGCAAACGTTGCATTAAAGACTTTTAGCTATTCTATAGGGGATTCAGGATCATCTATTTGCCAATTGACTACATTCCACTTTAAATATCGTTTATGGCTCTAATATTAAATTGGTTTACGTGCAAAGCATTTATAATCGAAAAGTTTTGTATTTTGTATTTTTTAAGTCAACCACACAAAGGTTATTAAATATGGTTGCGCGCGAGCCTATTAACATATTTGCCAGAAGCAATTTATTAGGCATTGTTATGGCTTGAATGCGGGAAAACGGGCCGGGCCGTACAATTTTATGTTCAATAAAATCTTTATCTTTATGTTTTTCATTTGCAAATATCAACTGTTTATTGGATGAGCTATAAAAATACGACCCATTGGCATCATCATTGTATAATTTTTTTATTTTATAATCTAGTTTTTTTATGGGATAGATTAGGAAACTCTTGTTAAAACACGTACAATGTAAATATGTAGAGTGATTACTCCACAGTCTACATACACATACACAATTCAATGACATTTATATTTATGTAAAGAAATAATTTTTTCTCTGCATTACGACTCAATACTGAGCTGATTTACCATACAGAATTATATGACGAATCTACAGTAAAAAGGACGTACCTCGTACATATAGCATGAAGTATTAGCAATTAAGTATGTAACGTACATATAAAGAAAAACTTACATTAAAGACATTTAAATTTTCAAAAAAAAAAAAAACAAAAATATTCCAGTACAAAATCGTTCTTATCCTTATCATAAAATGATGTTACTAGTCAAAGAAAAAAGTGTTTTACAAGACAAACAACAACAAAAAAAGGAACGAAAAAACCAAATAAGTTTGACAGTTTATACATAAACTTAACCACACCGCACCGTCCACCACCACGATATGTATTCCAAAGAAAGTCAAATAAAACGTAAATTCCATTAGTTAAAATGTTTTGCATTTTCAAATTTTCCAAAAATTTCAACCCAACTCAACAGAAATGGCTTAGTTATTTTAGCATAATATAAAACTTTTTCTCCTAAAATAAAGGAACGCATGTTTTGGTCTAAACTTTAAATTTTCTTCTGTTAAAGGTTCGTATTGTATAGATAAATACATAATATATATAAATATATATAAAATAAAACCATCTAAACAAATTTTTTTTGGGGAGATGGAACGTGAAAACTTTTAGATCAACATAGTTAAAAGTTGTGTTTTTCGGGCTTTTTGGAGAGAAAGAGAAGAAAAAAATTAAAAAAAATACCTGTAAAAGACTTTACAATTAGCATTTTACCTGTTGCCTCAAGGAAAACATATTAAATAAATAATGTAAAAAGCAAAAACAGACGAAAATTTTCTTTTATGAAAATCATGAAAGGTATGTAAATCATTTAAAGAGGGCTAATATTGTTTTGTAACAAGGAAACAGGGGAATTAAGTTACGTATTTTCTGGAATTTATAGAATCTTTGTTATGTTGTTTATTCGTAAAATCAGAGTGGGATTTTGGGACATTGTTTTGTTTTTCTTTGTCTTTGATATTTGTAAGTATTTTGTATGTATTTTGTATGGTTCTTTAATCGATTTTGGTTTTCAAATGTTTTTTATCACGAATTGACATTTTAAACATTTTTTGTAGTAGCTACTCGTAATGAAATTCGACCAAATGGCTCAATGGATTGAGTGGGTTCCCTTTGGAGCAGGAGATCCCAGGTTCAAGTCCGACTGAGGTATGTTGATTTGGGTGATTGGATCGCACTTAAAAACAGTCTAATAATACAACAAAAATAGCAATTCTTATTAAAAATGGCAGTGAAATAGTGAGAGCGCGTATGGTTTTCGTAAGGTATGGTTTTCCCACAAAAAAAGATATCGTCATATCAGCGAAGATTAACTAGAGCATTATACAATAGGCTTAAGAAAAAAAAATGGCCTCCGTATAAATAATTTATAATGAATCACACTTCTATAAAAAATTAAATTCGACACAATAGTTGAGAAAAACACATCTTTGATTTTCAAGTAAGTAAAGGTACAAATACAAACAAAAAATTAAACAATTTAAGATATTCCCACAATTTGCAGCAATCAATAAATTAAGATAAAAATAAAATTAATTTAATTTAAAAATAAAATAATAAAGAAAAATTCTTGATTAAAGAACAAAATATTCCCATATTTTCAATATACTCATAGGAAAACATTCAATTCGTACCCAAAACAAAATGTTGCGACACTGGTAAATATCTCATGAAAAGGAAGCAATACCAAGAGAATTGTTTATTTTTCATATTTTACGCATAAGAAAATACAAGCCTTTTACATAAATAAACGTAATTGATATTTATTTTGTTAAAATTATGATATGGTATATTCACTTTATTTTGTTTAAAAAGCGGCAATTAATATTGCTAATGTAAATGTGTACATAGTTTTGAGCTTTCACACAAAGCTTTCAGAATGGTACATGAGATTTAATGAGAATTTTATCTTCTATTCTATGGTTATGTAATTGTGATTAAAATTTTGTTTGTTACTATAATTTTCCATGATAACTTTACGAGTTAAGCAAACTTTGTTCAGATATATTTTATTTGTACATTTATACCTATATACATACATATATACATACATATATATATATATATATGCATAATATACGTAGTTACTCCCTCTTATACATAATTTCCAAGTTTCTGTTTGCTTTAGAAGTAATTAAATACACATTGTAAATGAAATGTATAAATTATGTCATACTAAACTTTTCTATTTTTTTTTTTTTTTTTTTTTTTCGTATTGTAAAGCTTGAAACCAAATCAAAATGATGGTCCTATTAAAAATTTCGACTTAAAAATAGGAAAAACGACAACAACAACAACAACAAAAACCACTTTTAAATATTGATTCATACATTTTGATGACCTAAAAATATTATACTAATTGCCTTTTCTTGAAGGTATTAATTAAATTTAATAATAGGTACAAATATTTCTTTTGTATTATGTAAGAATTAAAAAATTAAATGAAATTACGTCACAAGCGGTTTCTGTATACCTACGTACCATGTACTTGTATGTATGTAGTTGGGAGCAGAATGGTAAATGGCCCAGTCGGTTCGTTGTTAAGTTATATTATATCAAATGAGAGGGTGTGGGGGTGGTTGTGTTTAATGATTGGAAACAATTAAAATTGCAATTTTATTAAATCAAATTAGAGAGAAGGCGAATGAATTAGTAAGATATATGAAGAATCAACTTTAAGTTTTTCAAAATAAGAGCGACTTTTAAACTTTTTTTTAAATGTCCTTTTTAAATTATCAATATATCTATTTACATACATCTGATCCTTTTTTATGCGTTATTTTTGTATGGCCCAACTTTTTTTTTTTGTCTTTACGCGTTTATTCACTTTTACGCAATTTTATCATTCTGTTGCCAGAACCAATTTATCGTCGCGCAAACAAAAAAAAAAGGATTAGGTGTATATAATTACAGGATTTTTTTCCATTAAAAAAGTTACAGTACACCTTTGAATTTTAAATTTCTTTAAAGCTATATCGTACGCTACCTACCTATCTACATTACAAATTATACTCACTTATTTAATGTAATTAGATTTACTTACTATATATGTATGCATATATACAGACAGATATGATATGTACATAAATCCCTTGAGGATGTCTTGTTAATTATAAAAATGAAAGGTATGAATATATTATAACATTACATATCATAAATGAATTTAAAACGTTCCTATAGAAACATCTGGTTGGAAATATATAATGAAATTGATGTAAAAGCAAGTGCATCAAACAATAATAATACCGGGGCATCGTTTTCAGAAATGATTTGTTAAAATTATTTATTTATTATTTCTCAACGCTACAAGCCCAATCATAATTGAGATAAATCTTTTGCTATTTCAACGCATAATGCAAGAATAGAAGAACTTGTACACCCATAAGTGTATGTATATAGGTAAACTATAATTTAAAATTGACATTTATGTGGGTGTTTATTTTAATGAAATCTAGTACGTGGTGTGTAATTAAAATTGTACAAATAAAAAAAAAATGTCCTTCTGATGCGTACTAATAATTCGCAATTTGATTACATTTTTATACATTACCAAAAAAAAAAACCATAATCAAATTTTTTTTTTTTTTTATGTGGTGTTACATAACCCTCCCTACAAATTTCTGCATAAGGTTCAAAATTAGCTTTGCGATCTTTTCAACATAAAGATACATTATTATGAATAATATTTTTGAACTTATTTTAATATTGATGGGGCAATTTTCCCCTATTTTGAATACATATAAAATGCAATGTGGCTTTTCATTATTAAACTGCACATTAGGGTGAAAGAAACCTCCAGAGAAATGTGTTGGAATTATATATGTATATGTACTTGTACATATATAAAAAATAAAAAAAAAAATATAAATCATAAAAATATTACAATTTCATCAATGAAACGAGGAGTTACGCAAACCTGAGTCAGCAAATTGCTCTTGGATATTATGAATCCACAGGATATTAAATACAATAGAAAATTTAATAATCTATTTTTCAATTAAATATTATTGAGAAATTCTCATAAAAACAAATAATTGCACATGACAAAATAAATAACAAAATACAAATACACAATTTGTTCACCTAATTAGTAATAGAGATAAATCGTTTAATATCACAGCAGTTAAATGCGATATAAATATATTAACAGTATGAGGCATTGCTTAATCTATTACAAAAATTCATTTAAGAAAAAAATCTACATACGAAAAACTAATAAATATTTTTAAAAACATATTGCAAATGATATTATTCACAACTAATGACAAATTAGTAGACATTTATAATTAGAAAATAATTAATTTTATTTCTTATACATATTGGCTACTATAATTTAAGTGATAGACGGCAATTAATTTGCTTAAAGAGTTAGAGAGTACAGAAGATATAAAAAAAAAAAAAAAAAAAAACAGTGAGTCGTTAAACAAATCCAGCTGTTTGTACACATTATTTCTACGAAGTGTCAGCCTTAGATCTCACCATGTGCTCAAAATAGTTAAAGCAAATTTATTACTTGTTGAATAATTTGTTAGGCGTAATTAAAGGATAATGATTCTTATTTATTACAGTTTCAAAGAATGCCGGGTCTTTTGATTAAAGCATATTATTTGCAAGTGACAAATTTTTTTTCAGTGTTATTGTATTGGGTGGTATATAGAGGTATATGTATGTACAAGACAGTACAATTAGATATTATTTAGGTCTAGGTTTTCTTATGAAATTTTTGAAATTTTTTTAATGCTAACATTAATTAAATATTTTAGAAAGGAAGTTATGTGATTGTTTTAGGTCGTTTGTCATTTATTCGTATACATATATATGTAGTATGTACCTCTACATATTTGTTTAAGATTAATGTATACTTTTCTTGGAAAGAGAAATGAAAAAAGCTTTCAAAAATACGAATTTAAATTAAGTGAAAAAAGTGAAGTTGTTGTAAATCCTTTATCTTCTACTATATCTTCTTTTTCTTTTTTTTTTGTTGTCAATTCAATACATATTCCATATATCAAAACTATCTACTTACGAGACATATACAAACAAATATTTAAATTTATATAGAAAAATCGCCTGGGATGATATCAGTAAATTGTCAAACTTCCTCAAGCATATGAAATTTGATTCATATTTTGAAATATACCGTCAAAGAACAAAAACATATATTTCTTCTCGTCTGAAATCACTTAAAATTCAACAATACCACGCCACCAGGTATACAAATATATATATATATATATAAACAACATTGAAAACAAATCGATTTTCTATCATCTCCTTGAATAAGAATATCTTTTTAACAGTTGAATTCCATTGAAATTATTCCAATGTCAAATCATCGTATTGGAACATTATCTGAACAACAACACTGTGTACTTTACCTCTATTTATATTTTATATATGCAATCTTGATGCTATTCTATACCTACCATCATATTATCATGGTTTTATACTACATACCATTTACTATGGATACTAACTATATAGTAGGTAACATAGAGAGAAGGAAGATGTCTACTCGTTAAAAGTGTTAAAACGAAAAGAAAAGAAACAATTTTAATGCATAACTAAAGCTTTTGAAATATACCAACTGATATCGAAGCTACATAGTGTATATATATCCATACATTTCTAATTAGAATCGATTTGCACTAACAAGCAGTTCTACAACTTCTTGAATAGTTAATTCTTTGATTTGAACAAGATTTGATTAAAGCCCAGCCCTGGATAATAAATAAATGTCAGTTCCATTGTTATATATAGTTTCTATGGTATTTTGGGATGTATGAATTTTATAAATAATTTAGTAGAGGGGATTAAATAATAGACACCATTGAATTAATAATTTTATTTGTACATTGTGTTGAACATACATAAATTGTGAAATTGCAAATTTTGAATTAATAGCCAGCTGATGACAGCAGAATTGATTTGCATATTAATATTAATATGTATTAATATCAAAAAACAAATTCATTATACTTAGTAGCATATTGACATTGATTGGTAATCTATTGTTTATTTATTTAATAGGTCTGATTGATACCTATAATTAACAGTGGAATTTAGTTTGCACAAATTCACAAAGTATATCGAACTAAATGCACCGTAAAAAGTGGTCTATCAGAATTTTACCAAGAAAATACTCATCGCTAAGACTGTTATTTCTTTATTATTTAACTTGAATGTACAAGTTTTCGTTAGATCAAGCAACAAAAGAAATTCAGAAAACAAAAACCATTTTTAACACTAATTTAACTACAAAGTATGACAGTATCCCTGAAAAATCATTATTTAGCAAGGTTTTTTTTTGACTATTTTCTGTTAAACGATTTTATCTGAAATTTCTTCACTGTTCTTCACTAAGAAAAGTATACTGAATCGAATTTACATAATATTACCAAAATAAAATATTATCACACGTGTCAATTTGTATTACAAACACCATCGTTATTAAATAAATTTGTCATATTCAGCGAGTTTTTAATAAAAAACAATTTCATCTCTAGAGATTTTTCTTTTTACATACTTCAAAAGAAACTTTTATTCGTTTTCCAATTTCTAATAAAAGGCTCCCATATGGCACAAGCATCGTGACCTAATTTAAAATTCAGTGCATGGTTCTTTATACTTGTGTGAATCCTGAAACAATTCGTCTATATTTTTTATGATATATAACCAAGATCATTGTCACATCATTTTAAAATTTTTTTCTATTTATTTATTATTGTCATCAGTCAACCATACCCAATTTTACCATTGAATATAAAATGTCTACTATCAAATTTTAATTTAATATTATGTAAGATATATTTTATCCTAAGTATACATATATGTATGAGTATTTGTAATAAATGATAGCAATATGTGTGGTGTATTTTAGGAAATTATTTTTTATGGAATTGATGGCAAAAAAGTGTATGACAAATATGACCGAGAATGAAGCTTTGAAGAACACCAATAAATTTGCTTAACATTTGGTACCAAAAGACTTATATATATATTATTTTTGAAAGGTAATTTAAAAAAAAGGCTGTCTACATAAAGTAAGTAAGTATTATTCATTATCCTTTTTTCTTCCATATATGTACGTACATTTCCCTATAGGGAGGGCTTACAGTTACAATTTATATCAAAATATAAGGACCCCCAAAATCTACTATTATAAACTTTTCAAAAGGACACCATTCCTCGAAATCATCCACATATTGAATTGAAAACATTTTTTCAACAATTTACTTAAACAATTTTAAAAAGATTTACTCGCTTGATGTTGGATAGAGTCCCCCAAGACCATTACACGCCACTGGAATAACTAATTCCTTTCCCGCTATGTCTATATACATAAACTGTGCACTGTCAAAGTGTATGCAGTAAGGCCAAGTTGACAAATAGTTTTCGAAATAAAGCCTATATACGACTACACGAGTACTTACATATTAGAAGATATTGTTTCGAAAATGTGTAACGAAATTTATTCGCATAATACTCTCTAAAATACCATACCCATGTGCAATGTGAAACGGTTTTCATTTAATTACAATATGAATGGTTAAAAGTTTAATTAAAACTTTGCAAAGCTTATGCTTGCAGATTTTACATTTGTAGAAATATCTATATAGTTATTGCTAGCATGCTGAGTTCAAAAGCTTCTAAAAAATTCTATACGCTATTTCGGATTATTTTTATTGAACAGATTGTTTGAGTTTGTTTTTTTTTTTCTCTTCTTTTTTTTTTGAAATATGTACAACACACCATTGGGCGAGAATGTGTATCGAAGAAATACAAAATCGATTCAATTTCATCTCTGAATTCGACTTTAATAAAATTCCTATCAATCAATAACCTTTTTATTGAATATACAAACATATATATATGTAGGTACGAATGCCTTAAAACCATTTTATGTTATGGGAAGTGTATTAAATTGCTTGGCATTTCATACTAAAATTATATTTTTGGAAAATATATAATAACCTGTTTTATAGCTTAGGCAACCTAATCTATGATCCTGTATTAAAATTATTTGATAAAGGTAAATGTAGGTAGAGGTACCACAAAGTTTGTTACTATGAAAAAGGTTTAGGGAATAGGAAAGAGTTTATATATTTATTAACGATCTGTTTCATATCAAGGACGCTGGAATATTACTGCTTTAAAAATTAACTATAATCCAAAAGGTCTAAGACTATTTTTACCTCTTGTAACTAGCATGTTGAATAACGTTTTTATAAAAAACAATTATACTCGCATGCTCAAAATTGTACTGCGTTTGAAAAAAAAAATACATTTTAGCAAGGAGCACAATATAATCTTGTGAAACATCTTTAATCGGCTTTACTTTATTTAATCAATAGTTGTAAAAATTGCTCATAATTCAACAAAAATGTTATTAAAAATAAGCCCGAAACTTAAAGCTAGCACTAAATCCTAACAATCTTAAGCCCTCTACTATGTGTACCTACTTTTAAAAAAAAAATAAATTTCATAACACCTAAATATTTTAACTTCTAAGCTAAAAAAATTTAATCTCTGTATTTATATTGCAAAAAGAAATGTACGGAATATGAATTTTTTCTGCTTATACACAAAAATATGTATTTCAACCATAAGGGAAAAGTTAGGAAAAATTCCAAACAAAGATATTTTTAGTCTTTTCTTTGTGTCATCATAAATGCTCGGCAGCATATATTTCCATATATGTATTTTGGTACTCTTTTTTGTGATTTTAATAAAAAAATGCTTGGTATTTTAATACGCACACAAAAACATAATAAATATCAAATAAATATGAGTGGGCTTATGAAAATCGACTATGTCCTTAGTTAATTAATTATTATAAAAGAAAAAATCCCTATAAATATAAAGAAAAAATCAAATCTACTTTCATTCTCTCAAATTCCCTTCAAATCCTTCATTTCATTTTAAGAAAAAAAAAAAAATTTAATACTAACGGGGGGAAAAGTAAAGTTTAAATATTTGCGTTTTCACCATTAGAATGTAATGAAATTGATAGTTTTAAGTTACAAAGGGAAATTTCCTTTGTGCTCTAAGCTATAGGAGAACATGTGCCATGTTGCCACACCATAAACAATGCCGCTATCTCAACAGCCATAATTAATTTGTAATAGCTATCTGGGAGTAAAAGAAAGATAAATTGGATTAAAAAGTTTCTATCTAGTTGACGCTAACTGGGAAAAAAAAGTTTTCCGAACAATGATTCTGTAGTTAAAGTGATAATGATGTTTTAAGGATTTCGCATCGAATATGTAAATAAAAATTGGAAAATTCTTAACAATAATTTTTTCACCCCGGATTTCATAGACTTGATGGTAAAATTATTAACCTTAACGTTTGAAATCAATTTGTGGACATTTCAAGTGATTTGTATAGAATTTCACATTAATTATGGATCGGCTTAAATTCCGAACAAAAAATTGAATTTCATTTTGAAAAATTCAAAGTAAATACTAATCAGCTTAAATTTGTGGATGGACTCGAGGTTATATTCAGCTGCTCTGATTTTTTAAAAATCTTTAACCGACAAGATGTTTTTAAAACTATTTTCTATCGACATGTCACCCCTTCTAATGATCGTCGGTTCGCCAAATATTTTTTTTCCTGATTAAAAATACACACTGCAACTAGAACATATTCCCCTACAATTCTACATGATATTAACTCTAATAATGCCGCCAGATATTTATACGAACGTTTGAAGATTGCGTCTTAATTCGTAGACTGTTTGTCTTTTCTTCTCGATTGTTTTTAAATGACATATTTTTGCATACTTAAATGAAAATGAAATTTATTGTCTTAAAATAAATATATGTACAGTTCAGTTATCAATATAGGGATGGAAAAATATGCTTACTTAAGGAAATACAATTTAAAATGATAAAAAAAAGAAATAATTTCAAATCTTAAAGATTTCTAGAAAATATCCTTCATTGAAGGAACAGTAATTTATTACCATTTAATTATGATATAGTGGGTAGGTGTATTCATATAAGCGTGCGGTGTGGTTAATTTTGAAAATGTCCAAAATTGTTACTGTTATCCAAATTACTAAATTACTAAATTTTCGGCCACTAAAATAGAATAATTTTGAAAAATGTTGAAATTATACACCATAATTGCTATTAATTCTTTATATTTTAATCAACGAGCACCAGTCCCTCATTATTACATTCTCTTAATTTTAATTATTTTCCACCCTTAAAAAATATTTTTTCTAAATTTCATTCATTATCATAAATTAATAACCTTTCCTCTCAATTGCAAAGCACTAATTTTTCAGTAGTACTACTTTATTATTCAATGTAGTAGAATTTTTAATTTTTTTTTTTTTTTTTTTACTTTTCTGAACAAATTTATGGTAGCCCAAAGCAATTTTGTTTCATTGGTGGTTATACGAGCCTTTCCCAACAAACAAAAAAAAAAGTTGCTCATGAAAAATTTAATTTCCTTAAAATTAAAACATACTTCCATAATAATAAAAATTTAATTTGACTTGAATTCACACAACAGTAATTTCAAATTGGAAAACAAATTTAAAAGATGTTTTAAAAAGGGATTATAAAATAATTATTTTATGAGAAAAATTTACATGTTTGCATTAGGTATGGAAACAGTGACTGGAAAACTGAAAAGAAATTTCCACCAATTGAGTTGAATATAAATTAATTACACACATATTTGGTTGGATAGAATGGGATGATAAAAGTATATGATTTTAAATAATATATAATGGAGAATTAGAGTATGTACGAGTATGTATGTATATAGGTTTTATGTACTTATTGTATATTTTAGGGGGCCAAAAAGATCGCCTTTAATAAAAGATTAATTAAATAAAAACCTATCCATCTATTGAAAACGGAAAACCATAACTGGTAAAAATGTATGCACCAAATAAATATTTCAGAGAAAAACGCTTTTTTTCATTTTTTGCATTAATCCACACAAAATATGTAAATAACAAAAAAAAAACATTCCATAGACACAAAAAACAAATCTTTTATACATCAACAAATACAATTTAATACACCCTAATGTTCAACCCTTTCAAATAATCGATAATAATTAAAATATTTTTTGCTTAATAATGACTATCTCTCTATCTACTAAATAATTTTCCCAGGGTATTAAATTTTATGTGTATATTCCAAATGTCAAATGAATATACCAAAATCATTATACGTAGCAATAAATTTTCTATATAACTTTCCGCACAATAAACCCATTCGAATATAAGTTTTCATACAATTCGAATATAATAATAATTATTATGATGGAAAACTATATTTCTCGAAATTTTAAGGGATTTTTGATGACATTCTTCAAAATTAATTAATTAATTTGTTTTTTGTTGAAATTTGAATTTAATTAATTGGTATTGTCTTCAATTGAAAATATGATATTTTATTCTGGTAAATAATTAATGCCAGTTTAAGATCGATGACGTACAATTTGTTTTACAAATACAAATTTATGTATTGCCTCAGGCTAAAACAAACGAAAGTCTCTCTCAAGTTTCATTTAGAATTTAAAATATGTCATTAAATTAGCGTTTCAATTGTTTCAAGCATAATATATATATATATATATATATACATATGTACATATGTAGGTGTATAAGTGTACGTTAAATGTCAAAGTAATTTCATTAATAAATTGTTTGCGGCGCTCGTAAATTTACATATTTGTACCGAAACAACAATTTGTAATGTTTAGGTAAATATACCTACTTATGTAGGTACATAGAAATTAATATGAAAAATAGTCTTTTCTTTCGCGCCAATAAAGGTTGAAATTTACATATTTCTTTCCGCAATTCAGAGATTTATTGAAATGTGAATTAATTTTGCTAAATTTCAAAATTTTTTTTTTTTTAATCTTAAATTTTGTTTCGATTATGTTTTTATATCATTAATTAATTAATTTGTTTAATTTAAATTTCTTTTTTATTTTATCTTTAAAATTAAGTTTATAAAATTTCGAGTTCAACCCTTCAATAAAATTTTATATAGAATTTTAACTCTCAGTGAAATAAAAACCCAAATAAAATAAATTAACCGAAAAATAACGTTTATTATGGATGAATTTGCCCATCAGACAACAATGTCGCATGCCATTTTCTTTAATCAAAATCTCCGTATAAACAAACCATAAAATCTTTAATTTATTTACCAATTAGTTAACTATAGCAAAAGATGTTCGTTAACATTTTTTTTTCTTTTTATTTCTCGAAACATGGCACCTATGTATATAATATTGCTTCGAACAAAACTTTGCAGCCAAATAACTTAACTTTATTCTCATAAAATCTTATAACCGTAAAATTGAGTAATAACTAGACTTAGTTTAGTGAAGTTGTACGTTATGTCGAAAGAATATCCACTTCAATTACTCGCCGGTTCCTTCTACATTCTACAACAAGGGAGGAAGTGGTTTATAATAGATTAATTTGAAAAATGGGATAACATATAAAGTTAGATAGGGGTATCCGAATACGAGTATGTATACATATATTTATGTATGTATATATAATGTGGCGGCATGTGTATATATGTATAGGAAAGAGTATCTCCTATACCACTTATGAACCCATTCATGGTTCATCACTGATAAATGAAAGTTAAAGTTGGACGAAAATAAAAACTAAACTAACTTTTTGTCCTACATATG
>JANSTT010016609.1:0-20901 GCA_026745375.1 Platyura marginata | reverse complement strand
GCGCTGCATGTACCGTTTTGAAATCGGTTTTTGGAAAATCCTTATTTATCGAGATATTTTCATGAAAATTGGTATTTGGGGGTTTTCGGGGACGGCCATTCTAATGGCACTATCAATTTTTCGATATTCCCACATTTTAAAGAAATACTGATACTAGGTAAATTCTTGTTGATCTTTGCCTGTAATGTTCTCTGATGCTTCTTGTAGATCTTTACCTGAAATTCATGCAAAACAAAAGACAAAACAAAATTTTTTATGCTTCTCCCATTTATTAGAAATAATTTGTTTGAGCTGCGCTTTAATTACATTTCATTGAAAAATTATTTATTATAATTATTGTGTTTTATGCACAAGAGTCCTATTAGCGTCCCAGAAATTTCCTAGTTTAGAGTTTAGAAGACCAGTAGAAGCGAAGTGCTACAACAAAAAAATTAAAAATAAATATTTAAAATGTAGATAGATATAGTAAGGCCGTAGTAAATTGTGAACAAACAAAAAATCTGGTAATTCTATTAGAATTTATCTGCCGATCTATTAATTAACAATTAGTTTGTTTTGAAAAGGCAAATTAAATCAACGATTGGGAAGAAGTGACATGCAAACTAATTGTGTGTAGGTGTGTGTGTGTGGTTTTGTTTCTATTGAAATATTACGTAGAAAATATGTTGCTCAAATTGTCTACTAAACATCAGATGTCGCTATTCACATATGTACAGTACATAACTAAAATCTGCATTTAAATTTAAATCTAAGTAGCAAAACGTCTTCGTAATAATTAATTCAATATTTTTACGATATTTTAACAAATATGATATACCAAATTAAATAGCAAGGGGGCTAAGTAGATAAGAACTGATCTGACTGGAGAAACTATGGAGATCCATTTTGTTTTCTAAAGCATTGATAGATTTTAAACACAATGTTAGTGTAGCTGTAGTAGTGTCTTAAAATTGTGTATGAGAACCACAAGCATCATTAGAGAAAAAGTATACGATTCTTAAGTCTTACATAATCACAATTTTGCAGTTTTTTGTAGTATACAATAAAATTCCTATAAATTCATATAAGTAGGAATAGACGGGATAAGATTTTTCGTAATTAATAGAAAATGACTAGAATGAAATTATTTTAAACTAATTTTTTAATCATTTAATAAAGAGTAGAAAGAGTAGATCAGTAGATCATGGTAACACATTCACATCGGGAAACGAGAATTCTCACTTCTCCTGATCACTAAAATACCCCCCCATTTACATGAAAAGTTTGTGAAAAATAGGCCGATGCAAAGAATGTGGTTTTTAAAAAATGCCGATTATGCCATAAACCAAAATAATTGTTAACCCTTTCAGAACCAAGTCCAATATATTGGACAAATCTATTTTGATAAATTTTTTCTCAAAATTTATAGAAAAAAAAGGAATCAAAATAGATTTGTCTAATATATTAGCTTTGGTTCTGAAAGGGTTAAATTCGAATGGAAAGTTTTTAATAGAAATCAATGCGGCTGCGCGGAAATAATTAATAACCGATGAAATGTAAATAAAAATGTGTTTCAAATTGCTAAAAATTAACAAAAAATATTCTCAAATATTCTCTTATTACCTGGCCCCCTCCTCCAATTCAGCGATACGCGTCTCTTAAATAAAATGCATTTAAGGACTAAATATGGCACCATACACACACACACACACAATACCTATTGATAGTGCCATACAATAAATAATAAATAAACAATGGGTCAAAATGCCGCATCATAATATTATATATGGGCTTTCTTTCATCCTCGTTCTTCTATCAATAAATTTTATTGCGATACTATCGACCACCCTTGAGGACGCTCTTTCTCTCGAGTCGAGAGTAGAGGTACCTACACAAAAATTACCCGATTCACAAAAATGCATTTACCGAGAGTGCACTTTAAATATTGTACATCCATTCTTCAGCAAATAAACAACAAATGAAACTAATTGAGGGGGAGGGCGGCAGTGTAAAATAATAAAAACCAAAAAAGAAAGAAAAAAAAAGAAGACAAATTCTTCAATGAATAAGTAAGTGGGGTAAGAAGAGGTAATTAAAATATTTACTGTGAATTTCCAACTATAGGACTGTGTCTGTATACACATAATTTGGCAATTGTCATTTATTTTAAAAGGGAATATGTAATAAAACAGGATATCCGTCATCATAATCCTTTATTTTTCTAAATGGAAAAAATTTTTTTTCTTTTTTTTTTTTGGGTAATCCCGAATTAGTCTGATGTTGATCAACATACATAATTAGGGCCGGAGTTGTATTTGAAAATTTACTAGAAAATAAATTGTGGACTCAAAATTTAGCAACGAACAATTTCCCGCCATTGTTTTATTTAATTACTATAGGATAGAATAACAAAAAAGGAATGAAGTACTTGAAATTTGAAGGACGACCAGCTAATAGAATTTTTGTTGTTAAGAAAAAAAAAAATTATAAAAATTTAAAATCTCTTAAAAGATTATTTTAGGAAAAATAACAATTTTCCCCTCAACATGTACCTTTTATATACAGTAGTCTCGCGAAAATGTGAACGCTTGAAACGTAAAGGTTGAGAAACTTAGTAAATTGTACATTAAAAGAGTATTAGATTCAAGTGCAACTACCTCAAACTATTATATAGTTGGAAACAGGAATTGGGGGCAAACTGTTTGTAATCAGTAATTCTATACAGCCTTGAGTATAGCGTCACTTCTTTACCGCCATATAATTACAGCGAGAAGGACTAAATATTTTTTAATGTTCACATTTGTCCGAGACTACTATATTTCTATATTTGGCAGGTTCACGGATTTTCGATAAGCCTTCAAATTTTGATCCCTTTGTTTGTAATATTGCGTCGAGACGGTAATACCTCGACAAAATTGTGTCGCCCATCATTTCCCCGGACTTCCCCATCGGAATTAAACGGAATTCAGGACAAAAAAACGTTTTTGTCCCGATATTATTGTGAATTAACACGACATTACAGTGATACCGATTAAAGTTATAGAAAATCCGAAAATATTAATAAATGACGTCATTTATGATCAAATTCTCTAACCAACCACCACCAACAAGAACATTTACCTTATCATTAGTTTCGCGACAACAACAAAATCGGTCAGTTTTTTGTCCTTTTGTCCTTTTTAATGCAATACACGATCAAGTTCAAGGCACAATAAGTTTCTTCACGACAATAATGGAGCAACAAATAGTGTAAAGTCAATAGCACCCACCCCCCCTCATACAAAATTACCATAAAATATCAATTTTCTCTCCAATTCTAGCCGTCCACACTGGGAAACCATCCCTGGTCAACAACACGTGAAGAAATTCATAAATTCGCATTCCCAACAAAGAGCTGACAAGCTGCTTAGGCTTGATAAAAACAGCCTCAGAATTTACACTGAATTATCTACAGGTCATTGCCAATCGAGATAGCATCTCCACTCCCTCATGCCGCTTCTGTCTTGAAGAGGACGAAACGACGGAACATATACTCTGCGAATCTCTGGCCTTGGCCGATAAGAGGTTTCGCCACCTAGGAGGCTACATTCTGACTCCAAACGATATCCGACAGAACAGCCTATCTCTGGTGCTACAATTCATTAATAACACCTCGCTGATAGAGGACATTTAAATATCAGGTCTCAATGGTGAGGGGTCAATAGCCCTACAGCCCCCTCCTAACCTAACCTAACCTCCAATTCTAATATATATGTGTGGTGAAGCTTTCGTTGCAGCCATATTTAATCGATGGGACACCCTGTATAGAATTATCAATGAATTAAATTAAAGTTTTCGAAAAAATATCTACAAATTCACCTACTATACATATATTAAGGCTTCAAATGGGAAGGCTTTTCTTGTTTGATTATATTTTTTTTTTAGCAAATATTAGTGGGTCTATCAATAAAATGCAATGGCAATAATAGAATTTCACTATATAAACCTAATTGCAGCTGCCTAAATAGCCGACACTTAGAAAGACATTCATTAGAGTTTCAATTACGACAAATTTGCATATTTTCCGTTTCTAAAGGGACAGAGAGACCAGAGACAGTCAATTTATTGGTATTACTAAATAGTAAATACCCAAACGAGACAATTGCCCATCCATACAATTATTGGTACCTAACCATACTCTCGGTAAAACGATGAATGAATTTAAAAGTGAAAGGACATTTTGCAAGGATTTCGTCCATTGTAAAAGTAGTTGTTTGAATATGCGAGACAATAAAATATGGAAAATTCTATTTTGTAAATTTAAAAACAATAGAGGATAAAGAGAGGATGTACCTGAAAATCGTCACGGTGGGTCCTTTATGGACGATATTATGAAATAAGCAGGGATGTTGAATGAACAATAAATATTTATTATTTATATTTAGCAAAAAGGATTTAAGTTTTCGTAGATATAGACGAGAGGTACAAAATGCATTCATTTTCATTCAGAAATAGTTAACGGTCGAGTGAAGACATAAATACACAATAGTGACAAAAAATTTAGTGATTTTGGTAGTGATTTTTTAAGTAACAATGAACAAAATAACAAAATTACTATCGTATCCGAATCACTGCCTTCTCATCATAATAATTCTAATCAATTTGCTTGTTTCACTTCAATATACGGACGGAAAATTCGTCGAACGAACACAAACGAAAGAAAATTTACTGCCAAAAATATGGACAAAATGTCACGTGACCTGCATACAGAAATTCGTGGACGAACAAACGGACGATGTCATACAAGAATATGCGTGCAAAGGTCAGAATAGCTGCCATATGTGTTGGGATTACTGTGGATTTTTGTATGAGGCAGACAAATCGGTGGCAAAACAAATGTGCAACGATGCTGTATGTGTAAGTATTGATTGTCCATTTTGGTTTTTCATTTTTGTTATTAAATTTTCTTTTTTTTCGTTTCGGGTTTTTTTTTTAAATCGATTGGCGGTGCTAATAAATATTTTTCTTTTCAATTCTAGTTTGCCGGTTGCAAATATGCCTGCATTTTCTATGATTATCTTCCATGGCCCTATTTAATAGATGATGACGAGGAATACAGCAACGAGGTATAGACTATCAAGTGGAAACGCATTTTGTTATGTAAATAATATTTTGGTATTGACAAAACTCAGTGATCTAGTTCTAATGTTAAAAAAAAGAAATAAATCGATTTTTGATTATAATTTTTGATTATTTTTTAATTTTTGTCTAAAGAATTTTTAATACTGAATCTTGATTGTAATGAAAAGAAGAGAGCGTATTATTTGAAATTCTAATTCTTATTCTAAAGGCATTTTATCGGCTTAGTTCACAAAACATCGTAAATAGAAATGTTAGTTCTCACACCGTCCCTGCACCCCCAATCACAATATGTATAGTTTCAAGATTCTAGAAATGGCGGGATTTTAAGATTTTGGAAAATTTTGTGATAGTGATGTCTATGTTGTACATCAATTCTTTGTTGTTAGGGAATATTTTTCATCGACATGTGCTTTTCACATCACTAAATTTTATTTTTATTAATTTAAAGGGCAGTGGGTATGGGGGGGACGTTTTTTTTCTTCTTCAGATCGTATTGCCATCATTAATTAATAAAAATAAATAAACCCCTGGAGGTTTATTATGCAAAATGAACGTGTTCGCATAACATTCGCCTTTTCATATATGTATAATCCGATTCTTAACCCTAGGATGCATATGAATTTTTTCCTACTCCAATGCATATGTGGGGTATTTACAAGTTCCAGACATTATTTTAGATAAAAATATAATTTTTTTTTATGATTTCAAATAAAATAAAAAGTGATATAAAAATAAGTTAGTCTGGGGTACCGAAATACCCCATATATCCATCCTAGGATTAAGTGTGTATTGTGTGAACGTAACGCTTTCAGATATTTTTCGCTTGTTTGTATTGCAGTTGAGTTCCTGACAAATATTGACGAACTTTTCTTAACTCATTCGTAATATATTCGTCTTTGTATTTTATAATTGAATGGAAAAAATACGTCAATAATACAAAAAAACGAAGTAAAATTCGATAACGTTCGTATTGCATAATATGACCAGTGACTTTGGTAACAAGTGCCAGATCATAATTTTTTTTTTTTACATACCTGTTTAATAAAAATAAACGATGCCCTTCGGATTTGGAGTGCAAATATTCGGCTATCTTATGGAGTTTTTTTAAAACCAGAAAGTTTTGTCGCTAAGCTCATTTTAAATGGGTTGTCCATTGAATTGTCCAGATCCTATAAAGATAAACGTTCTAATTAGCATCCCTTTTTGTTGGTATACATTTTGATATAGAAATGTTCACAAATTAATTAAAAATATTAAGATTATTAATTTTATAGTCAAATTTATGGAAATCGCAAAAAAAAACATTTTTTTGGTAAGATTTTTCCAATTTTCCCTTATTTTACATATCTCATAGATTTTCGATGAACGTTCCTTAAAAAAAAAAAACATGTAAGCATTTGAGTGAGTTACCGTGTAAGCGCGTGAGCGTGTTGGCGTGTTATTTATACGGGTATAAAAACTATCCTTAAAGTACTAGCTAGTCAAACATTTGATAAGATTTTGTTAAAAAGTCCTACTTTCCAGTAGCGTGTTTAGATATAGGTGTTAGGCGCGCGCCTAGGGCCCCTGATTTTTTAGGGTCTTCAATATCCAAAAGTTTCTGCTAGAAAAAACAATTTTAAAAAGAATTTCGTTAAAAAAGCGATCGGACCTCATATTGTCTAAACGCACCGCCTGCTACTTCCCCCGACACTACATAAAATTGTATTTTATTTCTTAGTCAACTTCTCATACCTTTTTAAGTCGTTTTTGTTCATCTTCTTTAACTGCCTAGATAGGTATTAGGTATATATAATAATCAATAACATCCCATCAACACACAATATACATAAATACAGCTCGCCAACAATGCCTAATAAAGTAATTAATTGATGATGCGAATTATAAAACATTTTTCGGTTTTATTTTTTTTCGAAAACCATTTTTTTTTTAATTTTAATTATCGGGGCTCTGACGTACCATATAAAATGCACAGTCAGGCATACAGCACCGGATATTACTTTATTGATTTTTATGATTTTTTCTAACGATTATATGTCGATTTTAATTAATTTTTGACTGCACAATCATAAAACATATGGTACAAATGCAATTTTAAATTTTTTTTTTATTAATTAAAATTACAGGGTGTAGGTACTCTCTGTAAGCGAACATCTTCAACAATTTACCGGTAAATAGATTTAATAAAAATGCTCGGTGGTTTTATGTTACATAATTTTATTTTTGATTTAGATTTATTGGGGGGGGGGCTATGTACCATCCCCCTTTTTTCGACACGATTTAAGTTGATTAGATTTCATCCTTTGAGTACAGGAGATATATATATATATACCATGAAATAAATAAGATGAAAAATTCGCCATTTTTATTTATGTGAAGAGGCAGGCAAATCGACTCTCTTAAGACTGTCAACAGAGATAATTTTGTTCGAATTATATAATAAAGGCGTCTTATTAATAAATATTTTATGTTCATGCGCCCAGGTTTTGTTATTCGTTTTTTCTTATTATTTGATTTCAATTAATTTTGAACTGTTGTAATGAATTGTTACAATAATTTATAAATTTGTAGGCCTCCAAAACAAGGAGACCCCAAGATAAAGCATGTATGTTTTTTTATTCTCTCCCAATAGAGATAACGGCGGCCATTTTCTTTTATGGTGAATCGTACTTTTTATTCCTCTTATTCTATGCTCAAAGATTCTATCTGTGTAGGTGCTTAGTTTATAAAGTTTGTTTAGATTTTGGATGAGACCGTGTGACAAGAAAGATAAAATAAAAGTAAGTAGTAAATTAGAAGATAAAAATGGAGAATATAAGTTTTTTAAATTAGTTTGTTCTGTGTGTTAAAATGTGCACAATATGGTGATGTTGATGGTAGAAGCAGTAGAAGAAAAGTGAATGGAAGAACGAAAAATGTTCAAAAATTGTTGCTATTGGTTGTTTAGAAGATTTGCTTTTGCATTCCTCGTTAAGTTTACTAGTCGAAAATCTATAAAATCCTAAATAACTAAGTTAGTTTGTTCCATATAGAAAGTTATCTGCACAATATGGTGATGTTCAAAGTAGGGGCAGAGCAAAAGAGAAGTGAATGGAAGAACGAAAATTGTTGTTATCCACGCTAATTAGATGGTTTTGAAGTTTTTTTTTTGCATCCCTCGTTAATCTACCAGTCGAAAATTTATATTTTATTATCTCTCAACAACCTAAAAATGAAAATGTTTATTAAAAAAAAAATTTCTGAGGTCAGTTACATATCTTAGCTTATAAATTTTTTGAAAATATAAATTTAAAAAACCACAATCGACCACACTAAACATAAACCATCATAAACGTTCCTTTTTAACGATACAGAAAAAAAAAACAAAAATTCAAGTTAAACTTAATTAAACTCTTTCAAAAAAGTTATTAAAGGTGTAGATCTCAAGATATTTTATTTTCCCACCTTTTTTCTCGCGCCGATAATATTTTATTAGCCCGCGCTATATTGACTTTTGTTAAAGTTCTTCGTTCGTTGGTTTTTTTTTTTTTTTTTTTCGTCTTGTATTTAATGTTCAAGAGTGTATTATATTGAATACATAATGTCGTGTAATAAATATTGAACTCGTTATATCCGCTCTTAGAGAAAGAATTCGTTTGTTCGGTCAAAAAATAAATACACAACTCACAAAAAATCAAAAAAAAAAAAAAAAACCGAAAAAAATCGAATAAATAATTATGGAAAAGCAATGGCAACGCATTTCTTATAATAAAATCAATCTCTCCACAGGACTTCTAATAATAATAAATAAATTAATATAAACCGATTCTAGTCAAATGTTTTCACATAAAAATCCAATCGGATATCTTTCAATCCGATTTTGGATTTACACAAAAAAAAAAAAAAATAAATAAAAAAAATAAATAAATAAAAAACTTTTTAATTTCAAGTTCTACCTTGTTGTGCGTAACAAATCGATAATTGAATGTTAGATTGTAAGGTATAAAATGTGGTTATTTTTCTTGCCTTTTTTCAATAACAAAAGACTTGAAGAAGATGTCGAATAAAATATCGCTTTTTTTCTGTGTGTAGATTCTGTTAATTCACTCACCATACCTGACAGATATGAATTAATTTCGTTTGATGAATTGTACATTTAACTACACATTTTACAACACTTTATTATAACATAGATACATGGTAGATGGTAGCCATAATAATATAATAATAATATCATTCTATATGGGCTCTATGTATGTACACAATGGCCAGAGAAAATTAAGACATTACATACAGGAGGTTGTTGGGTTTTGTTTCATACTTATTGTTCTTGTTGTTGTTGTTGTTGTTGTTGTATACCAATCCCGTACAACCGAATCTTGATAAATTGTCAAAGAATGACTGGGATTTACACATTTGTCACATCTGATACGACATTAGGGTCGACATTTTTGTGACAATTTTTTTTTTCATACATTTTTGTGACCTTATGAGCGTAGCATCAAAATGTATTATACGACCGGTAGAAAAACAAATTTTACCACCATCGCGCATCATTCTCGTGAAATGTTAGGTCGAAATATATGTACATGTCCAATCATCAAGAATTCGACTAAACAACTGCACTTGAGACAGTTTATCAGGCACTGCTAGAGTAACAGATGTTATTAAAAGAAGATTGCTAAAAGATTCCCAAACATATTATTAATAATAACTTAAGTTTTTCGCCAAAAAATAAGAACCATATGGTGTTGTAATTGCAGAATTGCTTCGATTAAAAATGGCTGTCCAGAAAAACAAGCATTTATGCGCATGAATTTAATTAATATGTAACAAAAAAAGTGACATTTTTGTGTGACATAAAAGAGGACAATTTTGTGACATAATTATCGACATATAGAGATGATGATGGGAAAAAAATGTGAATAAATGTGACAAAATAGTGACATTTTTTTTGTTTTTTGGTTGTGCGGGATCTTTATTATAATTAAAAAATTCTTTTTATTTACGAAAATATTTCTTTTGTATATCTATGGCATGTGGTAATATATTAAAATGTCAAAAAAACAAAAGCAAAATTTGTTTAAGTTTAATGAACGGATAGAAACAATAATTTTGCGAACATTTGAACGTCGACGATTTATTATTTGGAATGGCACACCGAGAGGAGAGAGAAAGAGAGGATATAGGAGGCAGCACCATCCATCGTGCATTGAATCAACCCTACGAATATATAAATCAGGCAATGATCTATAAATCTTTCACATATTGACATCGTAGAGCTTTTTTTTTTTTATTGGAAAAATATATTTTATTTGAGCTTATCAGTTATACACGATGAGCTTTTTTTTGTATATATATCCAACCCTAAACGAGAATGAAATGAAATAATATTTGGATCGAATTCTGGGAAAATGTGCCAATAGGAGAATGTACAATTTAGTGGGGTTTAACACACTGGCTGCACTGTCATGCAATACCGGCAGCGTCTGCACCCCTGCACATCTCATCTCAGTATATGAGATGGTATGGTGGCTATCTTAGAATAACAAAAATGTACTATTTCCCGTCTCCAATTGATAAAAAACTAATAAGAAAATTGACTAAGTCGATTATAATAACCTTTTCAATTATTAAGGGTTAATTCTTGTATGGTTTTTTTTTAAATTTGGTAAGGGTTGATGCTCGCTTTTAAAAAAAAAATTGTCAATGGTTGATACATGCAAGGTTTTTATAAAAATGATTAATGCTTGTACGGTTTTTTTAAAAAAATGTTAAGGGTTGATGTTTGTTTTTTAAATTTAAATTGTTAATGTTTAAGACTTGTAAGGTTTTTTAAAAATTAATAAGGGTTGATGCTAATTTAAAAATTTTTTTTTTTTAAATATAGGTAACAAAACAATAGCACCTTTATAATAAAGGGGAAAATTGTGGATAATTCATGAGTTGTTCAATATAATCCTTATTTAAGTAAAAAATGTAATTGACAAATTATTTTCAAAAATTGGGCAACAATTCAAAGTGTGAAGTACTTATTCAAATATTTACACAATGAGCATAATTGAGCCAATATAGCAATCGTTCAACACGGTACATGCTCTGAACCATGATGAGATTAAAACGTACTTACACTTAAGATATGTAAATACGCCTGAAGCTACCTACGGTCCTTTTACCTTTAATATCCATGAACAGTTCGCATACAATTGTAAGACTTTTGAGCCATCTTTCACATGAGAGCCAGACAATTGTTTTTACGGAAGAAAATATACAAGAAAGAGTCAATCAAGCCACTACTAATGACACAATGTTCACAACATTTTTTTTTTAAAATAAAACAAATTGACAGAAATGCAAAAACGAATGCAAGATTCGATAAACTGAATCATTAGTGGAAACCTGGACAAATTTCAGCTCTCCAGCTTCAGCCGTTTAGACGGAATCTTAAATCAGAAGACAATGGTTAATACTTTTCTTTTTTTAAATATTAAACGGCATTACAAATACCGTACCAAAGTTTTAATACTCTTTGATGCTACACTAATACGAGCATAAACACCAACCAACCAAATGAAAATTTATGACGTGAACACATAATTAATAATAATAAGAAACAACTCAATTTGGGCGCCCGAGTTTTTTTGTTTTTTTTTCTTTTTTCTACTGTTGTTGTTGTTGTTGTTCCTACTTTAAGCTCATTATTCTATGTTGTGTACGTATGTATGTAGATTATTCCATAATTTTATTATACAGGTGTAATGTTAATGATGTTAGTGACATTTTTGATTAATAACCTGTGTGTATATCTAATAATTTTTTGGGAGTTAATAATATATTAATTTCTGAGCGTGCTTAATGAAATTAAATTGAACAAAATGGCGGATATAAATCTATAATATATAGGTGGACAAGTTGTTATAGATTGGATACAAATTAACGATTAGTATTTATTTAGTTGTTGTTGTTGTTTTTGTTTTTGTTACACTGACATTTCGTATGTATAACCTTACATGTCATACAACATATCAACATAAGTATATGTATTTCGTAAACGGTAGCCAATCCAAAAAAAAAAACATTGTAACTATAACATTTAATTAAAGATCCTCTTCCAAATTGTGCACATCAATTAAGTTGGGTGTCGTCGGGTTGACTTGTTAAATTGTTGATACAACTTAACTTTTTTATGTACACAAGGCATAACAAATTCAATCCTTTTGTTGAACAACTTGTTTTCAGGCCACAAATTACGTGATTTTAAAATAAAAAAAAAATAAAAAAAATAAATAAATAAAAGAATAAATAAAAATAAAAATAAAAACTCTTAAATCAATTCGGTAAATCGATTGAATTTGGTTTTAGTTTGTTTTTTGCTCTTTTTATATTCTCACATATTCTTCTCTGTGTATACCATTTCTCCTACCATATCTACCTACCTTCCTATTAATTCTTTAAGTCTTGTTCGATTTTACACTGACTGTCGGTATGGATGAATATTGCTACTTGGATGCGATATCAAAATATTAACTTTATTGTTACCATGTTAAACAGAGATTACCATCGAATATTTGGTTAAAATGTTAATCATTTTCGAGAATATTTGGTTAAATTTATTATTTGTTTGTTTGTAGCGCCATCACGGTAGATTGTGGGACCCATTTGACAATGCATTTGGATTTTCGTTTAAACCGTGAAGAATTTAAGAAAACTTCAAACGATCCTTAAGGTAGTATTTTAAGACCCCTCTTATATTTAATTTATATTAATGACATCGGTAATTTATCTGCTAGGTGCGGCTGTTTGCAGTCGATAATTTGTATTTTACGATGATTTGTCAGAATTTGTGCTAATGTGCATATATGGATTAACCGAATTTTTTCGAATGAAAAAAACCATTCTTTAATAATATCGTCAAAAGAATGTCGGATTTATTTTATTTTATTATGGGTTCCCGTTTCCCTTTAAATTTTCAAGTTAGCTTCAAGAAAATGAAATATTCCTCTTGTCGATCTCATTTCTAAATGGTATTTTTCATTCTTTTCAGATTCTTTTAGATCCCGAAAAAATCTTACCTACCAAAGTTACTTAAAATAGATGATGTTCTTATTAGAGCAAATTTTAGAATGTGGTTAGAATCGATCTTAAAGAACGCTTCTGATCATTCAATAAGAAGGTGTAAAGAATGTTAGTTAGAGCGGCTTTTTTTCTTCTTTTTTTTTTGAAACTATTATCAAAAAATAAAGATATTCTTAAAGAATTCTATAAAAATGCTATATTTGACGAAGAACAAATCGTTATTATCAACTTTATCAACTTCTTCTATGAATTAATCGTACAATACTATTGAATTGACAAACAAAATCTTTATTATAAATTATCGAGTATTTATAATAAACGATCGAAAACAGCCGCTTTTCCATTCTACAATACAAAAATTATATTTTTTTTTTCCATTATTACCGATAATTGCTTGTCATCTGTAACAATATTTATTAACATTCTTCCAACAGTGTATTTATTAATTATTATCAAAATTAAAGCCCTCTCAAATAATCGGACATTGGATAAAATCTAACCACAAAAAAAAAATAAAATAATAATAAAAAAATATTACTCAAAATCAGTTAAATATCTAATCCACTTAATAAAGTCTAAGTTATATAATTTTTGTGATAAATAAAATCGATAAAATTAATTTTAATAAATTCTTCATAATTTCCGTTAATTACGCTGTAAATTTGGGTATTTGTATCATTGAATATTCAACCAAAAAAAAAAAAAAAAGTTTATAAAATTAGGTTGTAATTAGGAGCGATTCTTAAAGTTATTCTAATGTGACGGTTTTTTTTTTCTTGAATTAAATTGCTTAATCAACATCGTCTTTTGATTGTGCCTTGAAGACGAAAAGTTATCGTCCGCGGTTAAAATTTAACTTTTTATTTAATAAATTGAAAGATAATTTTATTACAAACTGATTAGTTGTTGGAATCAAATTTAATTATATCGTTTACATTGAATTAGTACAGAATTACGGTCGGAAACAGGTTTGATAATGTGTTGATAGAAGAACATTGTACCCAGTGTTATGTAGAAGAGAAGATAAATAATCTCTGGACAGTGTTCTCCGTCTCTGAATAGTCATTTTGCAATTAAGTTTTTAATATGAAGTTACATAGGTGGCTATACAAAAAAAAATGGACATCTTGTTGTGAGTTGTAGTATGAGTCTGCAGATAATTTTCCAAAGAATAGACCTACTAAATGTTTCCAATTGTACATACAATTAGTAGCCTTCTAGATAACTTCTCAATCAACTCAGAACATAGTTAACGTTTCGTATGGCTAAATACAATTGTTCATCTCAACTAGTTCGGTTAGGCTCTTGTTACGCCCTTGTTATACCCTTGGCGCGTAGCCACTTGTTAAATACTAATGGAATCATTGTCCCAATATCCTGGCAATATTAATCCAAATCTGTTATATAGAGGAATATTTCGATGTTTTGTTATATAAAGTCTACAATTGAAAATATTTTTAATTTCCGTTTCCTATAGTTACATCTTCTTTGTTTACCTCTTGGTTCGGGTTAATTTGCATCTAATTTAACAATTTGTCAGGGTTGCAAATATGCTCCTAAATATGTGACATTTATTCTAGAGAAAATTCGATAAAATTATGATAGATAAGACCCCATCCATTAACCCATAACAAAAAAAAAAAGTTTTACCCCTGCGGATCATTTTCTAAGTAATCTATCGTCTCGAATGGGTCAAAATTGTGCAAAACAGAAGTCCCAAAATGGATCACTTACTTGAATAGGACAGAGATAATTTTTAAAAAGGATTTACAGGTAGGCCCCCTACAACGCGGTACTTCTACAACGCGTTTTCACTCAACGCGGTTCAGATAATGCGGATTTTTTTCTATAACGCGGTCTTTTTTAGGTTTTTTCTAGGAACGTATCTACCGCGTTGTAGGAGGCCTACCACTTATATAATAAATCTTAAAAAAGCAGATTAAAAACTACGAATCATCATTAAAAGAGATGACTTCAAAGACACTGACCCCACAACCAATTTATCTGAAGAGTTTGATAGAAAGCACAGAAAACTATGGATTTTATGCAAATTTTCAGAATTACAATCATTACAAAGAACAGGACAATGCACCTAGAAATTGCTTTTCCATACAAATAAAAAAAAAAACAACAAATAAATTAAAAACGTTCAATTAAGCTAACACTACGGCGGGGTAATTGTAAATGTAAACGAACATTAATAAATAATGGCGTACAAAAACAAAACAAATCCAACAAACATTTCTCATCCTTCCACCCAAAGCACTTCCATTCCCATTAACAAAAATAAAAATGTTTTCACTTCGCAATAAACATAATTGCCTGTTTTACCTTAATAAGTGCGTTGTTACTTAATTAGTAAAGTAATTATTTTAAATTTATTTGCTTTGAAATAACTCCGCAACACCATACAAAATGGAAGAAAAGAAAAAAAAAAACAAAAACAAAAACAATATCCACACAATTGTAAGTCTATTAAGTTATCATATTAAACGAGATTCTATTATTTGTATGGCCACAACCATCTTTTCCATCTCTCTCTCCACATCCATGGACTTGAGTCTCTAACTAAATGATATTTTATGCTACGAGTACATTGGAATACAATACGGAGTATTTTCCCTTTTGTACATTTTCTCTTAATCCAAACATTATTTCCGCGTAATTTTTTGTTTTTTTTTTAAATTTTTAACATAGAATAAAAAGAAAAACATCAAGCACGGTGTTGATTATAACCGGGAATAATTTTAAAACAAATATTCGAACGGTTGGGGAAGGGAAGGAACAAGTAATTTCACCTGATAACAATAATTTTGTTTGTACAGTATTGATGACATAATTGTATATGAGTGATTGGTTTGTATATTAATGGCATTTATTAATTTGATTTCAGTAAATATTTGATTAATGATAAAATGAAGTCAATTCCTGGGAAATGTTTTTTATTGTTGTTGTTGTTGTTGGTGTTTAATTGGAAAGTTATGTGTTGAGTGGTAGGATAATACAAAAATTATTTAATTTATATGAAATTGTCTACTTGAAACTGAATTTGTTATTTTGTTGAATCATCGGTTGGTTGTAGTGATGAAAAAAAATAAGTTTTCAAATTTCATCATTTCGAAGAAGTAAAGACAAAAGTATCGAATACATTAAAAATAACGAAAATTTAAAAATATATTTTAAAAATATCGAATACATTAAAAGTATCGAACGCATCAATATATCGAATTGATTATAAAAATCCGAAAACAATTAATATATCAAATAAGTATATCATGTATTTATGTATTGAATAAAATATAAGTATTAAACGTATATGCATTGAAAGCATCGAAATATTACAATAAATTTTCCATGAAGAGCGAGTATAGAATGTCAAAAATTAAGTCAAATCACAATTTGAATGTTTTGACGAGTTAATAAAATTGGTTGGTAAAATTTAGTAAATTAATAAAAAAAACTTACCTTCTCCCGTCATTTCTTCTGTCCAGCGACCAAATCTTCAGAATATTTTTCAAATTTTTTGATATCTTCTTGTCACTGTTTTCTTCGCCAACTGAGATGTCTGATTTAAATTTGGAAAATTGCAATTAAATTATTAATTCATCACAGATAAAGATACAATTACCAATTTTCCTATTGTTGTCCTTTGTTTCTAGTTTTTTTCTTGTCTTCTCCGTAATTTCAGTGGTCAACCACTGTAAATTGATAAATTTCATTAAAAATATTTAATTAAGGCTAAGATTTAAAATAGAATAAAAAAAATACATAAAACAAATATGGATCTATCAACCCCACCACAAAAAGCATTTCTTGCTAACAAAAAAACCCCCGCTTACATAGAAATTAATAACTTCCTGGCCCAATATTATATTTATGTTAACAACAACAACAACAAAAATCCTCGTCTCCATTCATATACTGCAAAGTTAAATAATTAAAATTTATAAGATAAAAAAAACCTAATTTGCATCTAATTAATTCTAACACTTTTGGACCACTACATGAGACTTCCTTTGGAGAATGATAAATCATATTTTACAAACCTTAATTAAACAAAAACTATAACGTTTTCCGAATTTTTTTGTTTTTTTTTTTTTTTTTTTTTTTTTTATTATTTCATTATAATAAAAATGTTACGAATTAATTAAGACGCCATTTATTTTATAAATTAAAATTTTTTTTATGATGATTTTAATGATTTTTCTTTATTTATACGGACTTTTATAAATAGTTAGGTATGTTGTTATGTAGATTGTATTTATACATATGTAAGTAATTTTGAATTTTGTAGGTGTAATCATTTTATTTTGTAATATTTTTTGAAATTGTAAAAAAAAAAGCTAAATTAATCGATTGTAACAAAATTTAGTGGCAAAAATGTGAGGTTACGTACAATTTTAATTGAATGAATGACATAAAGTAGGTAATATTGGGTGGAAATGGCAGTGATAAGTAAATAGATTACTTTCGAATTCATATTTCATCACGACACGACACGAAAGATTTAACGATACGTTAAATGGTTCAACATTGAAATATGTAACGTTAATACAGTCGAAACAATCAACATAATACGTACTCTTGAATTAGTCTACAGATGATGCACGTAAATTATTACAAAAAATATGCCCAAAACATACTACGCTGCAATAAACGTACAGTGCATAGACGAGACTTGTTAGTTCTCTATAGCCTAAGAAAATATTATGATTCCTTGCACATGTTCCCTTAGGAATTCATCGTTAATAAATTAGATTGACATAAAAAGCGTTTCGTTCCCTTTCGAAGCCTGCATCTGTTAAGTTTAATTTAATCAGTTTGAGACACCTGGAAGGATTCAAATTTGTTCGCTTTTGACCATCTTAGCCATCATTTTAGCGAAGAAACCCGCCTCTTTAAAATTGATTGTCATTTCTGTAGTGACATGTCAGACTCCATGTTGAACATTACATAGTTTCATCGATGCATTTAGTATCTAATGATTTTGAATAGACTTTGAAGAATATTAACTCATTGCAGCTTGTATATTCTCTAATCCTGAATATAAGGACATATTAACAGTGAGTCCTACATTAGTCCCAAAAATCTTAGTGTTAGTTGGATGCCCTCTTTGTCCAAAATGTGACCAGCAGGACAAGACGACAATTCGCATTGTGACCGGGTGTCCGGACCATACCAGAGACTGAGACAACGGACTCTGCGAGATTTTCTTCTAGAAACACGGAATCATAAAAAGAGGTCTAAGTGGGAGAACTTCTCTCCAGTATATACAGACATTGAGACGCTTCGCAATGGTCCACTTCGTCTTAACATCTCATCCGAAATCCTTATGCAAATAATATTCTCATATAGATCAAACAAAAAGATTAAAAACTGCACTGTATTTGGGAGCAAAATATAATATAATAGTAGAACCAGAAAGAAACAAAATCTCTGTGATAGTTTTCTTTAAAATCTTAATCATGATAAATTTATTATATAATTTATTGCGTACATTTATCCATTACACCCATAAATACATACCGATCATAATAATATACCCATAGACTCAATCAATTCTACCACTTTAATAACAACAACCAACAACCGACGATCAAGAGCGAAAAAAAAACAACAACATGATGATGATGATGAAGAAGAAAAAGAAGAAGAAGAAAAAAACCGACCACGATGATTAATAATCACAAAGATCAAATTCGATTTATTGTATATTTAAACATTTTAATTTTCCCATTCTTATACCTTGACAGATCTCTACAATTGTTAATTACCTGGCTATTGTATCGGTCGGCTACATAGAGAAATTTATTATTAAATTTTATGTTTTGTAATATTATTTGTTGGCGCTTATGAAAGCCAAAGCCCAAATAAGATAACACAACCAACAACCAAATAATAAAAATGAATTATTATTGAAGACCATATAGGTGTATCTATCTATACATTACAGTACATGGGGATTATTGGTTGCTATTGTTGTCATTTGATGTTTTAATTAACAAAATAATTATTATTTTTGTACATGCAGAGAGAGAGAGAGAGAAGAAGAGAGATGTATACAATGTATCGTAATTTTTTTATTTTTTTGAACGGTGGGTGTAGCCCACGATATTTAATTTATATAAATGGAGTAATTTATTATCGATTTTTTTTCTTTTTTTTTTTTTAATTACATGATTGGTAATTTAATTTTTACCTCCTATAAGATTTCTCCAGAAGTTCTTTATTGTTCATTGGAGCTTCCACAGATGTTGTTTACAAAATTTATTTATCAGTATAAGTATTCTTCATAACATTAATTCTTTCAATGCAGCCGCTCAGAGATTCGAATATGTTAATATTACCCCGTAGTTCTGAAGTTTAACCAAATAGTATCTTGGGAAAACAATGGCATCACGGCGTCACCAAATAGAAAAAAATAACATTAATTTGAAAAACTACATAATAGAGAAGGGAACACAATTTGTGAACGGGGGTGCCGAAGTTTCAAAAGACCAACGACATCGGAGAAAAAAAGCTGTGGATTCAACTTAGCAACAGAATATTTTTCAGTCTAATCGAACCTATGAGAACTCAAACTATAAACAGGAGACTCGAGTGTTCAGAGACCGGGTGCATGTTCGTAGAACATGAATGACAACTAGCTAGGTAGCATCGAACGAAAGATTGCAATGGCACACGTGTAATTATAAGCAACGATCTACATACAATGATTAAAATTTCTGTTAACAAAGAGTATCGATGAATCTAAACCATTTTCAGTTATTGGACAGTGCAATTATAACGATTCGACACTTCTAAAGATATAATCCACTCTTGAATCAGGCAATAATACCAAACTAGTGATGAGCAAAATCAGTCATGGTCTTGCCCCCGGATTCTGGTTCTTTATGACAACAGTAATATGAATGACTCCCATTTATTAACAAATGGCAGTCACTCATATTACTGTAGTCATAAAGAACCAGAATCTGAGGGCAGCAGTCTTGGTATTGGTATTGCACATTTTGCAAGACCAAGACTCTTCTACAAAAATAAGACCAAGACTCAATATGCCAGACCAAGACATCTTCTACAAAATAGGACAGAGACCAAGACTGGCTGAGATCTTAGTCTTGCGTTTGCTCATCACTATACCAAATACATTAAATGCGACACAATACCGACATAATTTTACTCAGCTCGTCTTATCTCCGATGAGGCGTTAACAACGTAAGTTTTCAATAATTTCCATAATAAATCGTTACCAAAATCTCAACAACATCATGTATGAAGTGTAGTTAAAATCCAATTCACAACCATCTAAAAGACAACTTAATCAGGATATAATTTTATGACCCGTACTTCTTTGTACGTAATTGATAAAAGTTTTATTCGGATAATGCACACGTAAAAACGATTTTAACACAAGAACATTGCATAAAACGCCAACCTAATTAACTCATTTAATAACATGCAATTACCTCAGCATAAGTATAGTATAAGTATGGATATAATAATTAAAAAAAAAAAAAAAAAAACAAAAAAGATGGTAAGTATCTGAGCACATTTGGACGAAATTCCAAAGTATCGATACTTAACGCTTAACGAAAAGCGGCAAAGAGTTAATATTAAAATTAAAACAAATTGTTATCCTCCACTAAGATCTCATATGAAAAATTTATTCAAGCGTTAAACATTAATTTTGGATTTTTTTCTTCCCAACTTATTCTTTCTTTGTACTACACCTCTCCGCATAGGCGT
>JANSTT010016608.1:0-20902 GCA_026745375.1 Platyura marginata | reverse complement strand
AATTTTTTTTCTAAATCAGCTGTATGTAAAACTCAATTTACCCCTAAGTCCACTTAAGTTGTTTTAGCTTGAGACCAACCGTTCAGCACTGTCTTTTAATTTCATATTCAGTTTAGCTATGTTAACAATGAATAATTCAATATTTCATGATAAAGACAAATGCAAAAGAACGAATTTATATTCCTCTACCGAAGCATCCTTTTATGCATCCAATATAAAGATTTTATTGCTTAATGTAGTTGCCGCATACATATAAGATAACTTTTCAAATAACTTTGTGTCCTATACTTAATGAAATACTCCGCACATATCAAAAACAAAAAGTCAATAAAAACTATGAAAAAATTGCCATAATTTATTTTATACGATTATACATGTACGTGATATGGAAAATTCTGAATCAACCATAAAATGCCATAAAATGGCTTAAATTCAATCACATATTATTTGTATAATGGAGGGGTAAACCGTAAATACTCCAATCATAAAATGGATGGCAAAAAGGAAGATATGCTATATTTTAATGGCTCTTTATCTGGGTAATTTCAAAATGATTTTGCTGTAATTGAGTTAATTTTTTTTTTTTTTTTTTTTTTTCAATTAAAATTTAATTGGAAAACTAAAGCCGAATTTAAGCTACCTATTTAAAATATTTGGTAAAATATTTTATTGCCATCAGGATATTATTTGAAATATTCAAATATTATGGTAAAATGAAAAATTAAATTGGTAATAATGCAATGGTGGTTTATTATTAATTGTACCATAGAAGGTAAAATTTGGGCTATGGGTCAGGTAATTAATATAATCTTCAATTTATACGATAAAAGAAAATTGATTTAAGAAGATCTTAATTTATGAAAGGCTAATGAAAATTTAAATTACCGCACACAGGAATAGCAAAGTTTAGTTAATTCTGTTCTAACTAAAGTATTGATTTCGTCTAGACGTAGACATGGCAGTTAATCTTTATATAGGAATAATTACACCAAAAACCATTTTTGACTAGATCTTTGACAGAATTATATTTTATTCGAGATAATTCGAATTTCCTTATTTATTGATTGGTGTTTGTTCACTTGTTAATAGTCAATTTGGTTCAAATAATCCTTTTGCTTTCTCCGTACTGTATTGTAAATATACTTTACCTGGTTTTGTTTATTTTATGGATAATAAATTATTAAGGTTTAACCGTTTCTTGTCTTACGATCACCATGCCTATTTTGCGTAGTTTTTAGCAAGAAAATAATCCGCTTAATATTGTACGTGCATTGAATAATGTGTAGTAGTATAAGTTTGTGCAATGGTGTTTTAGCAGAAATGAAAGTGTGTTTCAATCTATTGATATCAAAGACTAAACCCAATTTCTATGTTTTTTTTCTCCAGAAATCGTGAAAGTTTATCCTTCACACTCTTTTGCACACTCATTTCTAGATAATTTTTTAAAGTAGCTGATGTAATAGGATCTGCTTTAGTGATAAGCAAATGCAAGATCAAGACCATGACGATGACCAAGACCACAGCAATCTTGGTTTTCTTTTTGTAGAAGAGTTTTGGTCTTGGTCTTGCACATTGAGTCTTGGTTTTGGTCTTGTTTTTGTAATAGAGCTTTGAACTTGCAAAATGGGTCATGGCCTTAGTCTTGTTTTTGTAGAATTGTCTTGGTGTTCAAGAAGTTTTTTCTCTCCTTTGGTTTTATATGTCATGTCCGGACAGCCGGTTGTCTCTGACTTCTATAGTGATTCATGATTCCCAATTTACCTATAAATTTTTGTTCAACCAAATCATTGTTGACATTTTACACATGTATTTTGACAAGTCACTTTTAGTATTACTAAATTTTGAAGAGGTCGCCGTTGAAGTATACAACCTTTTCGTATGTTTTTTTAGTAGGATTTCAAATTGGTAGATGGCTTTTCATTAAAAATTTTACTAAAATTGTCTGCTTAAATATTAAGCAGAAATTGTGCAAAATCGACATGCCTTGTTTCGGTTTTATACTGTTATAGAAAAGATTCCCTGTCTTCATCCATTTATATTGGCATAGTAGAACTGCCAAAGAAGAAGAAGTTACCTTGTCTTCTTAATCAAATTATTGTAAGAAATCCTTGTTGTTTTGATTAATGATTTAAATTTGGAATTAATTAAATTGAAAGAATGACTAGATATTAGTATTATTTATTTAAAGTTTGATATTTTAAAATTGATTGACTTGTTCAGTCCAAACAGTTTGACTGCAAGAATAATAAGAAAATTATTATCAAAATTCTAACTTATATATATGTAGAACTAAAATTAATCAAAGAAAACTTAATTTAAATTAAAAAAACTAAAAAACACAGTGATGATAATTTGGTTACTTGATTAAGTTTGAAAAATAATAAGTCACCACACTGAATACAAAGTTTTATACATTATATATGTACATTGTATAAAATAATGTAGGTTATTATTCATGCCTAAAATCTATAAAATGTATAATACATAACTGTTAGTTTTATACATTTTATACAAATTAATATTAATAAATAGAAGAAAAAAAATGTATTTGTAGTATACATTCATTTTTGTAACGTATATAAAATTATTTTATGTAATACTCGTATGCAGACTTTAATATATAATATGTATAAAATATTTAAAATCGTTATGAATAAATACATATGTGTATTACATGTATATAGTATTACATAAACGTATTATATATTCATGTATTATTATTATACGTTCCAAAAAAACAAACATCGAGTTTAAACCAAATGGTGGAAAAATTGTGACTCCATTATTTCGAGATAAAATAACATTAAAAACATTAATAAATAAAATAAAAAGTAGTTGGACGGTTGCATAGAAAATAACTATAGAAATGCTATGCCCCACAATTAAACTTAAAGAATTCAAAATCAGCTATTTCTTACCTATAATGACCATTTTCTATAATGCAGTTCTTGTTTTATGTCAAAATTCAAGAATGAGATTATAAATTTTTTACAATCTCCCAACAACTCAACAACTGTCGGAGTTATTCTTAATGCAAACGATTTATTCATAGAATGAAAACGAAAAATAATTAAAATTTTGCATTTTAACCACCCAGTCACTTTTTACTGGTTAACGCCAACGAATTGCTTACAGCCAATAAAAGTTAGATTGTAACACTTGTCTTAGAGGAGGATTATTCTGATTATAAATCATTTTGTAGCAATATCTCTAGTACATAAAGTTTCAAGTTTCAAAGCTTTAAAGCATATTATAACATTGGTACGGAATTTATAACACCCTATAATAGTTACCGTAAAAAACATTTACCCCCATCTTATTTCTCCTATAATTTTACGTCGAAAACGCATGCTCTTTATGGAGTACTTAAGATTTCGATTGTTTTTTTGGGGCAAATCAAACAAGGTATAGAGAAAGAGAGTGAGAGATAGAGGGTAAAATGTAAATGTGTGTACCCAATTTTGGCATAAATTATTCATTAACTTAAATTTTAATAATGAATAAAAATTAATAATGTCAAAAATGCAAAAATTAAAATACTTCTATATACCAAACAGTTCCACAATCTACCGTTACGGCGCTACATTTAATTTTAAATACTTCCTAATCAACAGAGAAAAATGGATTAAAAGGTGGTCACAGATGCAAACAATCTCTTATGAACCAACACAGTTTTGAGTGAAATCAGCCATCATTGAGAATTCCGAACGGCCTACATCTCCCAAAAATAACTTAATACTACACCTATGCTTACCAACTTAACTTGATTGGTACTCTTAATAGCCGAAAAAATCGTACTTCAATAGAAATACTTACAATACTAATTAGAACACTGTCGACATAAACTAAAATATTAAAAAGACACGAGTTTATTATTTTTAAGAAATTAATTATTTATTAACAGTAGGTATCCTTTAATGTTTAATAGAAAAAAAAACTCAAACAAACTTTGAGCATTATTGGATTACACGAATTTTTTTTCTATGTTTAAAAATATAATTAAAATTTCAACTTTATTAAAAAAAAAAAAAGCTCAAAAATTTAATTTCATATTCTCATGAAATTAATTCCTTGCTTAAATTCATTAGGAATTGCTTATTATAAAAATTGTTCATTAGGAAAAACGTTTCAACAGACCAACCACCCCCTACACGGTTTTTATGGTGGGTTGGCAGATATAATGTATGGGATGTTCCTCTGTTTAAAATATACATATACATAGATAATGTAGATATTACATATATGTATATGTGTATATAGAAAAAAAATGTGAAAATGCATAATACACAGAATTTTCAATAAGGTAAACCTCGACTATTTTCAATGAAATTTAGGTTGATTTGTCATTGAACAAATTTTTCGCTCACACAGTATATGTATAAGTATTGTATAGGCATCTCTGTTTTGCATAATTTATTGACAAACAGCAAATAAAAATCCGATAAAACCGGTTCCTTCTCAACATCCATATCCATGAAATGTATTCCATTATTAATTTGATATCCTTAAAATAAAAAAAAAAAAAAGAATCTGTTTTAAGTAATTGGTGAAAATGGGTTTTGTACAATATAGAAAAGTTTAAATTAGATGTGCGTTGACAGGTTTCAATTATCAAATTGAAGGTTGGTTTATTGGAAATACGATTTGGTTTGACAGGTGTCTATTTGGAATACATACCATTTTCGAATTTGGTTAAGGTCACATTATAATAAATAAATAATTTAATGTTTTTGTTTCTGTACTTAAGTATGTAAATTTTTATAAATGTAACTCTGAGCTTTACGATTAAGTACATGTAACTAATTACTTTATTTATACATTGACCATTACTACATATTACTATAATGTGCGTGGCTCTAGATCTGGGTTGTTAAAGTAACACTTTTTTACGAATTATTTACATTTGTTACAAAATTTAGTAACTGGTAATAAATGAAGTAAATGTAACAAATGTAGCAAACTAATACGATTCTATCCAATTCAGTTTGACAGATACATGAAATAACCCCATCACAAAACATATTCAGAATTGTTTCGGAATATTTAAAAATGGCCAATTCAAGACAAATGGGTTTAAAAATTGATACCAATTTTGGTATCAAATACATGTAGCAAATGTAACTTGATTTTCGCCGTGTAGCATTTACGTTTGTTACCAGTAACAAATTAGGAATTTTATCAATCATTTGTTACTTTTAACAATCCTGCTGTAGATACATGAATAATTATTATTAAAAAGTAAAAACAAATAATTGGCCACATCGATTATTAAATACCCGTATGTGTACTTATGTATTACTTATTTATCCATACAAGAAATAAATATTGGATAAATTAAAAACAAATGATTAAAACCCCCAGAATTGACATAAAATTGATTGCAGCGCTATAACGGTGGACCGTGTAACTTTTTTGACTATGAATGGAATCTTAATTTTTTAATTTTCTATAAGTGTTGTCATATTATTTTTTCTACATTCTGAATATATTTCGAGTAAATGAATGATTTATATCAACAAAAGCATCTAATACCCACAGTATCCCACTATCCCCTATACCTTGTCCGATTTTCTCCAAAAACAATAGATATTTTACGGTTATAAAAAAAGCATGAATTAAATTTAATCAAAATTCTTTCTCAAACTATTATATGCTTTAAAAGTAGAAAAGAATTGCTCGTTCTGCTTACACAACAACTTAGTTAGCTCGAAGGATGTTGAATATTTAATTAACTTGATCCAATGACCATATGCATACATTAAAAAGGGGTTTTTGGGTTGAACATTACAAATCAATAACATATTTGCCAGATTCCATATGGCAATTTGCTTAATTTCTATAAATAAATCTATCTGCCCACAGATTGAATAACTCAACTGCAATAAAGTTTAATTAAAGTCTATTAATTCATGTTTCATAAATACTTGCCTCAGGACATCGATTATACGAACTAATATTGTAATTTTAGCGTATCTATACGTACACACATAATCACGAATAAAATTCGTAACAGAAAATATTTAGTTTTAGTATGATACAAAGTATTTAGGGCTAAATCTTTCGTCCATTGTAAATTTACTTATTATAATTTCTCCTTTACATATCAAATTTTATTGGGTTGTTAAAGTAACAAATGATCGATATCTAAAATACCTGTAAATGTTACCTAAATGTAAATGTTACACGAATTGAATTGGATGGAATCGTATTTGCTACATTTGTTACATTTGTTTCATTTATTACCAGTTTAGTAACAAATGTAACAAATTCGACGAAAAGTGTTACCAGCCATATCTCGTGCTTAGAAAAATAATAGAGAAGAAGGTAACACTATATCGACTGTCACTTTACTTTTAGAAAGAGCCCGTCCTCCAATAGTCGTTGTATCTACCAATAGCCTTTTTGTCAACCACTAAAGCTAAATGTATGCAATATCTTACTGTCGTTCCCATTGAATGGTTTGTTCTAAAGCTAAAGCGTAACAAAAACAAGCTTTAACTTGACTAAAGACAAAAGACGAAAGCAATAATCTCTATTGTCGACAATGCATCTATTTTGTATGAATTTAACTTTTAACATGTTCAAGAAGTTTTTAGAACAAAAACTCTTTCATTAAAGGCGTCATTCTTAAACCAATGACTAAAGTTTATAGAATATATAAACACCATTGGAGACTAAAAAAAAAGCTACAAAAAATAATTGTTTTGATGTTAAAAATCGTGGACAATATTATCCATTTTAATTTCAAAAAAAAAGTTTTAAACCAACAAATTAAAACATTACACTAGCATAACTATAATTTGTAAATAGAAACCAACTTGGTTCAAATTAATCCCAAATGACCAATCATTGAACGATAGTTACATACATATATTATAAAATACAATGTATTCAAGAATTTTAGCATGTGCTATTTTATCTGCACAAATTTTCCATAAATGGACCATATTAGTCATACAAATTCGTTTAATATTCAATTAAATGTTGTGTAAAATTTAAAAAAAAAATGCTTAAAGATATGTACGTTAAAATATGCTATAGTACTTTCTATATATAATCCTAAATGACGCTTCATATGTTTGGTAACTAGGTGACAGATAGGTGTTCGCTCGGGGGTCAGTTCTCCCCTAACATTTTTGGTATACCCGTATGAGTACTTGTTTATTATCTACGACTTTATTTTTTACGATTCTGACTGTATTTCGAGCAAATGATAAAAATTATGTTTACGCGGTCACGGTACCACAGCCTCCCTTATATTTTGTCCGATTTGCTCTAAAAACAATAGAGATCTTACTTTAGGACTACAAAATAAACTGTAGAATCTTGATCACGGACAGACGGACGAACGGACAAGACAATGGTGTTAAAATTTTTTTTTTCTACGATCAATATTAAAGGGCGTTATAAGCTCTGTGCCAAAGTCATAATACCCTTTGATTGACATCGTATTTGTAGAAATACATACAGAGTGGCCCAAACGTCGCGCGCTAACTTTAAAAATTGTTTTTTTTTTTTTCTGAATTTGAAGTTTTAGGCCGGTCATCCACTGCATAAGTTTTCATATGAATTGCGTTCATCAAAAATGTGACGAATATATGCGAATAATCAAAAACACTGAAATAAATTAAGCATCGTCCACTGTGTATGCGATACAATTTGTGCATTTTTGTCCGTTTCCATCACAACTGCGAACTATACTATTTTGATGGGATTTTTCGTCCGAATTCATGCGAATTTTTTATTGAATGTTTGATTCAAACGAATTGTGTTTTCTTATTTTACGACTACGAATAATTGTGTTAATATTTAGTGAAAAAAATAGTGAACATTGTAAATTTAATTAATTAAATACATGTAATTCGGACGAAAACGCATTCAGTGGACGGATACCAACATATGTATGCGAATTGCGACAAACCGATTCGTCACATTTCTGACGAACGCAATTCGTACGACAACGCATGCAGTGGACGAGCGGCCTTAGCGTGGATAATTTGAAAACATAGCTTAATTAAAAAAAAAACTTATTGGAAAAAATTATTTAGGAAAAAAAAACTGTGAGTTGTACAATATGGGAAACAAAGAAAAAAAAAATTTTTAAACTTAGTTGTGTTGTGAAATTTGGCATGGCGAAATTACAAACTCTGAAAAAACGAAAACAGAATCAAAACATAATAGTGTGAATTTTTGAATTTATAGCGCGCAACTTTTGGGCCACACTGTACATACATATGGATACAAACAAATTATTATTGAGCCCCCCCTCCCCCTCCAATCAAACAAAAATTTAATTTATTATTTACTAAATTATATTTGGGAGAACATTAGAGGTGGTAATGATTGCAATGCAACTTAATTGCATTTTTAAAACAATTAAACGTTGATAATATCTCGATGATTTATTTAAAAAAATTGTCAGTAAATCAGAAATGAGATACCAAAGCAAAATCAATATGCGAGAGTAGTTATATGATGAGTCGAGTATACATAACATGGAACATGCAAAATGCATTATAAATACATGTATTTTATAGAATAGATTATAGAGAGCATACAAATATGTACATATATTCAGACTATTCTTTTGTATTGGTTTATGGAAACTGTAAGCTTAAGGCAATTTTCTTTTTCTTTTATCGTATAGGTATTTGTATATCTGGGCAGTTCTAAACTAATTTAGTAGTTGTATTCAAAGTTAATTTTACGATCCAAGGCCAATCATTCTGTGAAGATATTAGAAATGTCAATTATTCATTTGACAATTATTTATTAGCTATTTTCTTATGATTAATCTATTGCTATATGATCAACCGAAGAAGGTTGACTATAATAATTTCTATTAGAGAATCTAATATTTTGTGCCGTATGCTCTACAGCCTACAATATTCATTTGTCAAAAGGCCCTAATATCAAATTTTTAATTTTTGAAGTTTGAAGTTTTTTTTATAAAATCTCTTAATTTGGGATATTTTACACTATCTGGCAATACTTTTTTACTAAATTTAACGGAAAAATATTTAGTTTTACAAACGTAGAGTTTTACAAAATATACTTGAAATTTGTCATATCATCATATTATGGTGGATTAAATTCCCAAATCTATGTATTTTTTTGTTTTGATTGATGATTTCCAAATTAGTCAAAATTCTATTGCAACTTTTTATTACTATCAAGTCTAGCAAATGTTTTTTTTTTTATTAGTTTGACAACTTTCGTTTCTTATTTAGCATTTGGTATAAGTATACATATTTTTGAAATGTCACCTTACAAAAACCTGGAAAAATATGTAAATATATTGCCCCACAACCCCTCTTTAAATCCTCTAAATACATTTTACTCCTTAATTTATTTTATTTTAACTTTCTTATGGTTCTAAAAAAGTATAGGCCGTTCCACTAACTATGTAATATGCATATGTTTGAAGTTATCATAAGTTTAAAATGTGAAAATACATACTTTGAAAAATATATGAAAATGATTGCAGTGCCATAATGGTAGAACGTGAAACTTTTTGGTCTACAAATGAAATCTTTATTTTTGTACATATTCTCTAGAATTTTCTCTATTCCGAATAAATTTCGAGCAAATGAAAAATTTCACTAGAAAAGGTAAATTATTTTTTTTTTCATTTATTTTTTCAAGAGCCATTACAAACTTCGTACCAAACTTAGAATCTCCTTTGAAGGAGTCGTACAAAATCTTGACGTTCCGCCAAACACCGTTAGGCAACCACCTATTTATATTCTTGAACCAAAACCAATTCTAAAACGATACAATATCATTTTGCCATTAGATATGCAAAAATAAATATTCAAACTCCAACCGATATAAATATTTATACTTTCATTTAATAGGTACAGAGAGGAGCGGTCGATGACATGACGGTAAAAAAAAAAATTCTTCTTTTTTTTTCTTTTTTTCTAGAGAGAGCTTTCGAATATTTATTTTAAATTAAGTTTTTCTCCACCTATGTTGGAGGGTATATGGTGTAGGTGAGATGTATATATATATATATATACTTATATATATATGTAATACAACGCCATGGCATGGTTGCAAATATATTTATATCTAGGTGAAGAGGGTACCAACTCCACTCGTCTCGTAAGGTACATTTCGAATAAAATTCTTTATTTTACTTTTTTTTTCCATTCCCAATTCCATTTGGTGCACTCTTCTAAATAAACATGAATTAGTAATGTGCCTGGCAATTCTCCTGGCGACACCCTACCGTTAAATTTTCCAATAGATACACAACTTCATTTCGTTCTGTTCTTCTTTCTCTATGGTGTACTTCAGAATAGTAAAATTGCTTCTCGTTAATTTTTCATCAGAATTCCTCTATACTCCTATAGTGAAGAAGTGAAGTGATATTGAAGGAAACTTTATGAAAATAGTTTTCACCTCTATGTGTACATACCACTATATAGTAGATTGGTGTATATGTTTATATATATATATATATGTATGTATGTACCTAGTGCGAGACGGTATACAGCAAAAGTACAGCAACGGCAAAATCATCACTATCACTACCAGCAGTAGCAGCGGCACCAGAAATAACCGCAGTATCGGCGACAATCGAAAACCGTCAACGAAGAAGACAGTTTTATAAATCTAATTAACTAAAGGAAGAAAAAAAAGAAAAAGAAAATAAAAAGAGATAGAAAAACCGGACAGACAAAAAGAAAATTATACACCATGATGCTATTGAATACAGTGAAATTAGTGTTAATTGCACTGAATATTTTACCGTACAGGATAACACACAGAAAGGTGCTTTTTATGATATATCTGGCAACGCTTGTTACACATGGTAAGTACCAACTGTGCTCTTAAACCCCATGTATTATTCAAAAAGGTTTTCTTTTATGTTTTTCGTGTAAACATGTTTTGAGAGCAAAATTCATATTTTCCAAAGGGAGAAAAAAAAACGCAAAAATCCGATATTGCAGAATTTATTTATATTTGTTTTGGAATTGTACACATATATTTGTATATTTGTTCGGTTTTCGTTTAGGTTTAAAAAAAAAAAAAAAAAAAAAGGAAAAAGTTGAAAGAAAAACTAATTTTGTGGGCAAGTTGAAATAGCGAATTTTCCATTCGAAATAGTTGAGCTATATTACCTCTATAAAAGCTATAAAAGCTATAATATCTGAATTCAAGTATTACTTACCTAATATGCTAATATAAGAAAATGATAATAACGATTTTAAGTTTATGAGTGAGCTTCGGGTAATTTTGTATTTGGCAAAATTGGTTATTTTTTTGTTGGGAAAACATAATTTAAAAAAAAAATCAAACAGAAATTATGCAATAATAACTCAGGAGGTTATGGTAACTCTCAAACTAATAAATATTAAAAAAAATAAGAATTAAACGATTACATTAAGTGCGTTCAGCAGTGGAAGTATGGTAACATTAATTATCGTCACAGCGATCGCCTATTTATCGTTAATGTAGTAGTATGTAAGCATTTCGACGATATAGGTATATGATATGATATTTGGTTTTTTGTTGAATACAAATAATAATTTTTTAAATTGATAGAATTTTTCGATTCTATTTGTTGATCGTGTTTTAGTATTAGTAAATTTAAATTTTATTAGACTAATCGATCTAGACTAATATATTTTTTTTTTGTTTGTCCTCCTTTTCTTTTTTGTAAGATTCTTTTAACATTTTTCTTTCATTTTTTGTAGACATTAGTGAACATTTTTAATTTTTCTTTAATTAATTTTTCTTTTATTGATTTATATTAACTTTTTTCTTTTTATTTGGCCTATTTAAATTTAAATTCAAACTATCTTAGTAATATACACAGACACACTTAGCTTATAAGACTAGCCGTCTTTGTGTATATGCATTAATAAATAAATAAATAAATAATCGATAGAATCGAAAAATTCTATCTAAAAAATTACACGTCCTAGACATAATGGACAACAAGTAAAAATGTTTCGCTAGAAATGGAGAACCAAGATGTTGAGTGGTTAAGATCACCACTTACCAGTTGGCGTACAAAAAATAGATGTACATTTGTAATACGTATCTGATGAGGAATACAAATATGAAGACTAACTACTAGTTCTCATACCCGTTCCGAAACAAATAGTAAATACATTATCTGTGTATGTGAATATAGATCGATTAGTCTAATAAAATTTGAATTTACAAATTAAGGCAAAAATTTCTCAAAAAATTAAGAATTGAAGCAAACATTTGAAAATTTCACAAAAACTAAATATCTTGTAACAATTCACTTTAAAATATTTTTTTTTTTTAAATTCCCACCGTAAACAAAAACATCAAATAACAAAAGGTAGGTTTACATTTACACAATAGTTTATAATTATGACAAAAAATCTAGTACAAAAAAAAATGGCGAGATAATAATGTTACGTACTAGCAAATGAGCAATGAGATCGTCTCGTCAATGACGACGACAGAGAAGAGAAGATAAATTTACATACATACTTCCACTAGGACTAGATAGACCATCCTGAGCGATTATTTTAGGATTTCCTTTTTTTTGTTGCTATCGATCGTTTACTTGTCAGCAAGCGAATATTTTTTTAAAAAAATAATGTATTAGTCGTGATGATAACGATATGACGTTAATTATTTAAAAAAAATTGGGTTTGCATTTAATTCAAAATTTAAATTATGTTGAACTTTGTCATTCAGTCAAACAGTTTAAATTGAAATTTCTAAACTTTAACAAAAGTCTTTAGTCAACAAAATGTTATAGAAAAAAGTTATACCTGCGAGTTTCTATTTATAACAGTTAAAGCTTGTTTTAATATTAAAATTTAATTGTTAAATACAAATTTTGTCTAAAGTTAACTTCAGGTATTTAGGTATTAGAGCTTTAAATTTAATTTGTTGGTTTCTGTTTTTTAATATAATGCGTTTTATTAGTACTAATCTGTACAACTACATACAAATATGTCCTTATTTGCATTACAAATGTCTGCGATTTGCTTGTTCAGTCAGCATATTGTTACACTGAATTTTCCGGGGCGGTTCCATATTAGCCAAGCGGGACTTTTCATAACAAATAAAAAAAACGCACTACGTCTCAGATGTTCTTTATTATATTTATGAATCCGAGAGCCAGGCAAACTAGAAAAGTTAGCACATTGGTCAAACTAAATCAAATCATACTTATTTGGGTCCCTGGGCACAGTAGGGTAGAACAAAAAGAACTTGCCAGATTAGGCTCAAACCGTCCCTTCATACACCCAAGGCCATTCTGCGGAAATTCAATTATCACATTTAAAACTTATCTCAAAGAATGGCTTATGCAAGAAGCACAAAAAAATTGGGAAAACATTGAAGGATGTAGACACTCCAAAAAATTTCTTCCCAACTACTCTATCAAATTGACGAATAAAATTCTCAACTTGAAAAGAAATCAAATTCGCCTAGTGACAGGATTCCTTACTGGTTATTGCAGACTTAATAATCATCTACACAGACTACGAATCACTACAGATGGTAGACTGTGCCATATTGAAGAAGAGACTGCGGAACACATCCTTTGTGAATGTGAAGAACTAGCCCGCAGCAGACTTCAATATCTAGGATCAGCCTTTCCCTAACCGAGAAAAATCAAGACAAACCTCCAAAGTGGGTTGATTAATTTCCTAAATAAGATCAATACCGTATAATGGAAGGAATGGACCAACCTCTCCCAAATCTAATCACATTGGTAAAAAAAAATAAGACCGCTCACCAGAACTTTTTAACAACTATTAAATTACAAATGGCCTTTTTTGTCTAATAAGAACTGCACTACTATACTATCGAATGTGTATCGCGGCCACCACAATATCGGCACCTGCAGAGTGGACGAACTGTTATAAAGCGTACGCCCCTCTATTAAAGCTCTTAATTGTGTTTGTGGTAAGTGATTTTTGGCCTTTTCCTTTGTAAAAGTGCATGTTAGTTTGATGTTGCTGGTTTGTATGTATGTAAAAAGGGTACTCTTCTTTGGAGTTTCTGATAAGCTACCTTTACAATAAATAATTGATTTAGATTTAGAATTTTCGTTTGCATTTACATTTACGATTAATATTTCAAATTTACGTAATAATTATATTGAGTGCACTGGCATTTTTGGAAAAAATTAGATTACATTATGGTAGAATTGTTGTTTAGTGTACTGAACGCTCCCTTTTGTTGTCGGCTAATAAACTTTATCATAATAAATAAAACTACATTTGCAATAATGTTGCGTTGATGGGGGAGGATATGAGGGATTTGAGGTTAATTTAATATTTAATTTATGTGCATACTTGTAGAAAAATTAAATCAAAATTTCGCTCACTCTGCTCGCATTATTTATAAAAATTGAAAAATTCTGTCCTCTCTCCGCTCGCAATACAAATATCTTTGCTTACTGATTGTTCGTCAGCAACATAAATTGTAGAACCAATACCAACATACATATTTGTAGTAGATTTTTGTGATCCTACTACTGATCATATATTGTTTGATCACTAAATTATTGTAGTTTTTAAACAACGGTTACATTAAATTATACTTAACTTTAACTCATTGTTTTGGAGATTGAATTGAAACATCGTCTTTAGAGATGGGTGAAATTGGTTTTTTACTGATACATTTAATCGTTTTCAATGATTGAGAAATATGATTCGGTCATTTCGTTAATTTGACTCTTTTTGACTCTATTTAGCAACAGAGAGAATTTGAACGAACCAAATCATTTAAAAATGCATTTCCAACAAATAATGAGTTTTTTTATAAAGACTTAAAGGAATGTGATATAAATTAAAGGAATTGTTTTTATTTAAAATTTAAATATGATTTATTCATTTCAACAAATATAAATATAATTTTATTTTTGAACGAACTTTTTTTTATAAAAAAATATCTTTTTTTACTATTAAATGAGTATCGAATATTTATTTACAGATGTGGTCCTAATTATTCTTTATTCACAAAACATTCCACCTACATATTACAATGCATCCATGAATTCAATAATAAATATGTTGTTAATGTTGTGGCCGCCCATTCAATCATTTCTACGATATTATTATTATCGTATCATTTAAATTTAAAACGTTTGAATGAAATAAAAATACCGATTTCACCCATCTCTATACAATAAAAAAACATTCAATGACAATTCTCAGTTCCGAACAGAAAGAGAAAGATAATTACAATGCAAATACTCAATACTCACTCGGTCTGGTACCACAGAGATAGATAAAAAGTATTGAAAATAAACAAACGAATCATTATTTCGTCATTATTTCGCTCATTTTTTAAACGATTGACCCAGCTGAACGGGTCGTCTAAAACTCAGTGAGCTGGTTCAATCAATCAGCTCAGTGATTCGATCAAATTAAACGAATCATTCACGAACGACACATTTCTAATCGGCTCGACCGGATAGATTTTAAATTTATTATATTTTTGGTATATGAAATTAATTAAAATTAAATTAATTAGAGTACGGGGTCAAGTAATCACTAATGTTTTTATGTTAAAATTATGAAAAACTATTTACCGTATAGACTTTAATTGTAGTTAAAATAATTCTCAACAGCTTTTTAACAGTTTAGTACTGCTTTTGTAGAAAATGTTCAAGCAAAAAACTTAGTGACCACTCTATAAAAAGGACTTGAAGATTTTCAACAAAATTGTTCCCGTACCCCCATAGTCTCTCTATTGTGAACTTAAGTTTTTTAATTAAATAAGAGATATTGAAGGCCATTGCTCGACGATCGTGTTAGCAAAATATGAAAAAGTTATTAATTGAAGTAATTAGAGATAAAAGTTGTTGGAAATTAGTGGTTTTTAAAATTGCTACATATATTTTATCAGCAGTCATCAAATACGAGACTGTGCCGAATATTTTGTCATTTTATGGGACATTTTATTAAAGTTGATTTTCATTTTTCTTTTTATTTTATTTTTTGATATCATGATTTTCGTATACTCTCACAAAATACAATGGAATTAATCAGCACTACAAAAATAAACCGACATTGCAGTGTTCATGATGGAATAACAAAACTTTTCATGTAAACAAACACTGTACCACCATAGTGTATAGTGTGTAAGTACTGCATACAGTCTATGTTCACATAAGACCCATTAGAAAAGTTTCCCTTCTGAAAATTCAAAGAAAAACAATTTCGCGTGTGTTACAATTCTTTGATGAACTAAGTTCATATAAAAGTTGCGACAATGTTTGCAGAATTTCGTTTTTCGGAACGTTGAATTTTATATGTGTAAATGTATGCATGTGTGTATAAGTAAACCTCCTCCTGGTGAGTACACAAAACAATATACAAACAATATTAAAGTAAAATATTTGGCATAAATATTAGTTCTCGTGCTATATCTATAGTAATAATATGTATATAGACAGATTGATTGCATAATACAATAATATGTGTAGTTCAATACATCATACATTTACATATATGTATTTATGTAGGTATTGTCACACATAATAATAATCATATATGTATGTAGAAATGAAATTCATCATCAGGTCATATCAACTATTTTCTATCAAAAGGATCGATTGAGTAATTTTTGTTTTTTTTTTTTCGGAGTCGATTTTATCTATATGAGAATATTTATTTACGTGCACAATAATGTAATTGTTACATGAAATGTACAAATACATTTACGTAGATTGTGTCAGAAAAGGAGCCCATAAAAAATGATAGGGAGGTGGAGTGGGGGGTTGTGGAGAAAAAGATAGAAGGTTGACAAAAAAAAAAACCCCAAAAACAAAACACAAACAAATAAATTAAAATTATGGAACAATTTACAGTCCACGTTTTTCCGTTGGGACATTTGGTATGCAAATTATATTATGAGGAACTGCATAATGTCTCTGGCGTTTTTGCAAGTTGTGGAATTTTGATGTTGTACCTTATCGTAGCGAGGTTGTAAGATAATGAAAAACAAAATGTTATTGTGGGGAAATTAACAATTAAATTGCATTTTGCGACAATACAGCTCTAAAGGTTAATGGCCAGAGATTAGTGTTGAATTAATTGTTTTAAAGTGCTTTAAGGAATGGAAAGGAGGAGATCAAAGGTAAGATAAATGTAAATTGATGGTCTAACACTTTTAACTGTTGATTATTTTAAATTGACTCTATAACAAATAGAATTTATTAAAGAGGAGGGTAATAACTTTTTACAGGATTTTATATATGTATGTACTGACAGTGATGGACTTAAGTATTGGCACAGCAGCAACAAATAAATAAATTGACGTATATTTCGACAACCAGTGAATGAATTTATTCGGTTTTTTCACATTTTGTTAATAATTTATAAGCACTTCAGAATATACAAAAACAAAAATAAAATATAAATTAATTCAATGAAAAAAAATTAGTTGGACAAAAGTATTGGCACAGTTACGAGTTTATTTAAGAACCACCCTGTTATTTGTTATCTGCGTCAACTTTGGTAACTTTTCATTATCGGGGCAGCCCAGCTAGCTGTCAAAATAATTATATCAATGTTGGTGTGCATAAAGCAGGTTATTTTCTTTAAAACTTAGGTAAAACTTCAAAATGGATCGTAAAGAAAAAGAAAAATTATTTTAAATTTAAGGAATCAAAATAAATCGTATGCCGAGATTGCAAATGTAGTGGGAAAAAGTAAATGTGCCTCCATTATCGAATATTGCCTGACAGCGATGGTCCATATTTTCGACCAAATGCTGAGCGTAGGGTGACTTGTGGACACGTTTCTGTAGCGTTCTTATTATTTATTTATTTATTATTTTCGAAATCAATAAAAATCTGGCCGGGTACCACGACAATGACTCGAACACGGCAATTCCCCGAAAACAACAATTCCCCGTAAACGAGAATTCCCGAAAAACATTTCCCCGAAAATACAATACGAAATTGTTATGTTTTCTGGGATTTGTTGTTTTCGGGAATTTGTCGTTTTCGAGAAATTGTCGTGGAACAATCTTGCCTCCACATACATTTTCTACTGTTTAAGTGTAATGCGAACCAGCGAAATTATAATCACTAAATAATGTTGATTAAAAACGTCGTCCTAACTACTATGGATGATTTCAAACAATGAAATCTCATTAATTTAGTGTTGATGCTTGTTTTTTTACCGTTTGTTAATTCTCTGTTAGAGAGAGTGAGAGCTTGGTGCATTTGTAATAAGCAAAGACAAAAATCATTCAACTAATTAATTAATACATTTTAAATTCTAAAAATCTAGCATTTATTTTTCAGAAAACAATTTTCCAATGTTTGCAAATTTGTCTTATGCTATGTCAAACAATCCAATTTAATTTTCATATCCGTAATCTTTGCCACTAATAGAACAAATTGAAATAATACTAAATATGTAAAATAGAATAAAATTTGAATTACATTTTGTGAAGAGCCATTATTTTTACCTTACAATAACAGATTTTACACTAAAGCCAAAACATATAAATGAAACAAATTACAGTTGAAAAATTTAATGTTGACTTTAATTTCGAAACCGTATTGAAATTGGTAATGACATTTTGCTAGTTGTCAATATCATTAACCTTCACGTGGACAATAGGACAGTATTTATCCTGGGTAAATATTTCAATTTTTATTTGTGAATAGGTATCTTTGCCAATTTTTATCTGATCTGAAAATCACTCCGACTCCGACTCCGACCGTGAATGCAAAATGTTGTTATAGCATGTTGTATACCGCGCACCGAGCTGAAGAGGAAGTGGAGGTTTGTGGGGAATAACACCATAAAATGACGATGGTCGGTAGATTACTAACAGAAAGTCCCTGATTACTGTCCATAATCGTATACATTTTTTACTGTCCATGCAAAATTTAAGCACCTTCCTTAATATTTTTGAGAATTTTTGAGAATTTTTCTTTAAGTGGTTTTCTTCAAGGATCCATACTTCTACTTCTATCATTTATATCAGAGCAAATCAAAATGTTGCATGAGTGAGTAACTGTAACGTCTAACACAACTAAACCATAAATACACTGGAAAAATTTTTGGGTTTTGATTTTCAAAAAATTTCATTATGCATATTTTTTCATGTTACCTACATACAAACATTATATTTTTATGTAATTATTTTACTTTAGAATTTTCCTGTAAAACTAATTTAATGGTTTAAATTTACTATCCTCCACTTTTGGGTTGTGGGGCCAACTAAATTGAAATTTTGACTAAGTTACTCATGAATCTTTTCAAAAATTAACTGGTAATAAAAATTGAATTTACCATGAAAATAAAAAATTTAGTAGGAGAAGATGGGGCAAGAGGGGGTTGAGGGCAGGACGGGGTACCCATAATATTTCCCAACCCGAACGAGCCAATCGGTATAGCTTATACTCGTTCGATAGCTACCTCGTATCACTTTCAGTCATGAGCCAGACGTGAAAAACAGACATTGTGTTTTAACATTAGAACAAATTATTTAATTTTGTGCTATTTACTATCTGAGTATTGAGTTTTTAATCGTGTGTCTAATGTGCGACTAATGCAAAAAAATGGCAATGTAAATTTAAAAATATTTATTGGTAATTCACACTTGATCTAGCTGTAAAATGAGTTGTTTTATTTAATTCTAGGAAAATTTATAATTTTATTTAACTGGCCGTTGGAGCAAGATGGGGTTTAACAAATAAGTACCCCATCTATTTTTTTTTTAGTAGAACTTAAAAATTGAATCTTCTCTTATAAAACCCCTCCCCAGTCGTCGGACATTAAATCCCATTGAGGTTAATCGGATGACGAAAAATTTAATATATTCCATGCCCAGGCGATTGGAAGCAAAAATACAATCGAAAGGATACCCAAAAAAATATTAACCTGTGGTAATTTTTAATTTTTTTGTAGTGTACAATGAGTTTTTGTGCGTTAAAAATAAAACAAAATTAGTTTTTTATTAGGTAAGTAATTTGTTTATAAAATGAATTTTAATGTTGCTAATTCTATGAACAAAGTTATTGAAGAAATAATTTATGAAAAAAAAAAAATTATAGATTTGAGATTATTTGTATCTGTTTGTATTTTTACGATATATAATTATATCTATGTATGTATGTATAACTACTGTAAAAATAATAATAATATGTAAGTAAAGTAATAAAAAACAAAAATAAATAATTGATGTTAGAATATTAAAAACAAAAAGAAATAATTGGATTGCTCAATATTCAAAATCAATATTATCAATACCAGTATTTTAGTTGGACAAGCGAAATAGTTGTTTGAAGTGTGCGTCGGACAAACTATTACGTTGTTTATTTTTTATCAATTTCATTAAAGAGAATTATTTGTTCACAAATATGTGTATAGGTGTACATACATAGGTATACTCGTATCCTACCAAACATTGAACAAAAATTCAACATTTGATTGCAAATATTTGGATATTTAGGAATAGGAACAGATTTCCAAAACTCAATTACATACTTTTGTTCTGTACTTTTACTTTATACATATACACATGTATATGTATATGTATCTGCTAACCATAAAAGGCCTAACTACATTTTTCAATACAATGAGTTATCAACGTATTTCTAGTCTAAAAAAATACTAGCCATAAGAGTCCTAACTGATGCACATAGAATCTTTATACATACATATGTATAATATTTGTAGATAAGCCTTTTATAAGTAATAAGAGCCTATTATATGTAGAATTTTGTAGATAAACTTTTTTCATTACTAACTTTTAATAAGAAAATAATCTAATCGATATTTTTTAATTTCTATTAACCCTAAAAGCGCAAAACTTTTTTTGTAACAAAAAACGCAAAACATACTCTGTCTATATTATTTTGAATTTCCAACATTTTTTGCCAAATAAAATTTTTGGAAAAAGTTAACCCTTTAAGGTCCATAAA
>JANSTT010016607.1:0-67435 GCA_026745375.1 Platyura marginata | reverse complement strand
AGTATCGGATGAATACGAATACTTCAAAGTATCGGATATTTAAGATCGGATAAATACTTTTTGCACATCACTAGTTTATCGTCTTTTTCTAATCTGGCATCGCCTGCTAAACTGCGGTCGAATACGCCTGCTAAACTTAAAAGAATGGCATTTGATGAATTGTTGTAGTGGAAATGCTTTTGTTGCATTGACTGACTTATTACAGCTAGAAGTACTTATATATAAATTTTTTTTTAATCTAATTTAATAAATTAAAAATAAAATAATTTTTATCACTCTTTACTATAAACTTTAATTTTAAATTCGCTTACATAATTTTCTTCTTAAAGCTTGTTTGCTTAAAATGTTCTTAATCATTAATACAGAATCATAATAATTATATAATTAATTAAACGTTTATTATGCCTTCACGTGACTAGGTGCCAAACTTAAAACGCACAACCATGGTTTTTCTTTTTTCAATAAATTTAATTTAAATTTTTTTTTTAATTGTTTATTCAATCGTAAATTAATTGGGTTTTTTTTTTTCTTCTTCTTCCTTAGCATAATTAACAATTACATTGAGCGCATTTCTTTGAACTTTGTTATTAATTAAATTTTCTTCTCAATAAATTTTTTTTTCTACTTTTCTTCAAACTTTTGTGTTTTTTTTTTGTTTTTATTATCAATAGAAACCGTAAATAGAAAGAAATCTAATTATTGTGCTGATTTGTATTTGGTTTAAGAGGCTTCATTCTTTGTTTTGTTGGATTTTTGTGTATTTTTGTTTTTTATTTGGAGGTCATTAATAAAACTAATGCCATATATATTATTTATGAAAATTTTTTAAAACAAATAACAACATTCTAGTCAACACGATTTTTAATTCAGAGATGCTCTCCCTTTAGATTATTGGATGCTGGCGCGGGGTGGCTCACTGTAACTTTGAATGTAGGGAAAAAATACTCTTGAATTGAAAAAAAACACGATGGAATTTGAACTTATGTATGTCAATTGTAAGAAAGAGCTCGGAAAATATTAAAAATAATATATAAAGACGATGAGTTTTCCCAACTATTGTTCTAACAAAATCGAATATCAATTCGAGCCTTTTGCCATTGTGTTTTCCTAACCGAGCTTATTTCTCGCTAATGTCTGCCAAATTTCTTTTTATGGCACATCTCTCCACCTCTGTCTGGGTCACCTTCTAGCTGGTCTCAATATTTAGAATTTGTTGGTTTGGTTCTTTGGAACTAAGGAAGGTCTAATCCATTTCGATTTTATCGATTTCAAAATGCAATATGGCTAACTATAAGAAGAAACGCTTAGTATTTTTGTGTCGACAGAACAGTCGAAAGTGTTTTTTTTTGGGGAAGAATAATTTTAAAAACTTGTAAGTAATTTAAGAATATTTAATACTCTTGAAAACAAACACGCTCGAAAACGTGAACAAGATTGGAATAATTAATTAAACGAAATTTAACTCAAACAATATGTTGTTTCTTTTACTCATGTACATATGTACGTACATAAAGCTAGTAAATGGTAATTATAAAGTTTACATTACCTACATACATCCTACACACTTAATGAAAACATAAAACGTAATTTAATACGTTCATAAACAGTTTATAGAGAATTATAACCGTAAAGACATTTTCATGTGCATTTGTGGAAAAAATTCAACTGAATTAAATAACAATTAACAATATATCCACACAAGGGCTCAATGGGCCTCTAAGCGTTAAAAATGATTAAAAAAAACATTTATAGATGTGTGCACCTAAATAATTTTAAGTTAAAATAACAGAATTATTTTAGAAGTTAACTATGACATGATTTGGTCTACCATTCCAGAAGATCAATTAACCTTAGGACCAAGGTGCGTCATGGATTTCGGACAAGTTCACTAAATGGCATTCCATCATTCCAAGCGTTTTTTCTCTCTTTACCGATACGACTGGGCAGTTACATATATAGTAAATGCTCAGCCGTTTCTGACAGTTTCTCGTAGAATCTGCAGGTTGTGTCCACCACCACGCCCTACCTATATGAGTGCGCTTTAACTGGTTTCACTTATTTAACTACAGAATGATAATGATAAATATTGTTTGCCCTCAATAAACCTGACCGCAAATTTCGATTGTTCTATTGTGGACCGTTTAGCATTTTTTTTTCTTCAGGTAAATCAACACACCAATCAACTACAATAGAGAACAAACGAGGTTTTTTTTCGGAAATTACCGGCCTATTCGAAATCAGCATCCAAAAAATTCATCAATCAAAGACTTGAGAACAATAAATGAAGAAAAAAAATCTTAAATTTGTTGACTAGCGGTCGTTGTTAGAATGCGAGGTACAAAAACTATTTTATTTTGTGCTGAATAAAAAAAAAAAAAAAATTGGATTGTAAAATGAATTTTCATCTAACTAATACAAATTTCTATTTGATATTATCAGACATTGATTTTACAATTTTACACATAGGTACTAATTTTATCGTATAACATATTTGTTGTTTTTTGTTTCTTTTTTTGTTAATTTTATTAGACTATTTTTAAAAATTGTCATTCATTCAATTTCCATACGTTGCTCAATTCTTTTTTGTTTTCATTTTAGTTTAAAATTCCATAAAACCATAAATTTCACATTGCAGTGCAAATAAATACAAAATGTGCATTTGTGCTATTTATTTATAAATACAAAACTATAATAATTGCACACAGATCTCAAACTATCATTAAGAAATATGATATTATCATAATTTTTTAGCACCATTTATCTAAATAAATTATAAAATATAAAAATGTTATGTCCGAAACATTGCGTTATTAGTTATGTATAAGATAGAATAGAGAAATAAATTTGTCTCACCGATATTTACGATGTTGATTTTTTGTCGAAAGATGCCACTTACCCAATGTCCACAATTACCTAGAGTTGATAATTTTATGATGAAGCATTTCAAATAATAAACTTAAAAAAGAGGCAGTGAACATATTTCATTTTGTATGTACAACCAGTGGCGCGCGATCAAATATTTGATTGGAAGAGCAAATAATAATAAACAAAAAAACTGACTTAATTCTGTAGCGATGGCTTTAATTTCTTTAATCTATACTTTTATGGTAAAAATTTATGAGAGTTTACGGCGGAGATGCACTAATTGTTGGTGGACTTAAAAGTGGCGTATGATTAGTGTGATTTGAACATCAAATATACTAGTTACATATATTGTTTGCTGTATTTTGGTATTATTTATTATTGTATGTTCAATGGTCACTTTAAAATTTAATTAAATTAGTTTTGTTATTTGCCAGCGTCCTAAATTTTGTCGCTACCTAAATGTTTGAAAAGAAAATGTGTACTGCTGTACCCCAGTAAGTGTTCAAACTGTAAAAACCAGCCAAGACAGAATTTTATTCCAACAATCTTCAAATTGGAAGCAACATACCAACCGTACCAGTGAAAATAACTAACTAACTCTTAATTACACCAAGTCCTGGTAAAGAACGGCTCCAAATTTACGAATAACGAATAAAGTAAACATTAAACTACCGAAAAGGTTACTAAAAACAAATCCAACTGAAGCAAGGAGTTCTGGACGGCTCAGACTCAGATGGAAAGATCACATAATACGATCCAAGTTCGAAAATGGCAATTATTAACGATGAATAGGTCCCGTTGGAGAAACAAGGAGGCGAGAGTTCGAAATATAAATTAATTATTATCAAAAAAAACTATGCAGAAGTCTTGTATTAACCATTCAAGAATCAATCATTGAAATTTCATCTATAATCAGTAACTTTACATCAATTACAGCAGACAAATCAGACATTTTCTAGACTAAGCATCTGCTGTATTTCCGCAATTAATTCAATAATAGTATAATAGTGTAATAGTTGCTCTTTGATAGATACAATTTTAAAGTATCGAAAAAAAATTCAAATTTATTTACTTACAAGTTTGAGATCTCTAATAAAAGCTATAAAAGTACAGTTCATTGTATCAATATTGGCATTGTTTTCAATTACGTAGATTCTGTATTGATTTTAAATTTTACAAATCACTGTTTTAAATTAAAATCTAAACTTATATCATAAATATTAGCTAATGGTAACAAATTATTCATAGATACCCGTATGAAAGGTAACTGTTGAAATTCTACGTACGTGCAATACAATACAATATTGATTTACATACATTCTTGGTAAAAAAAATTTAAACGTACAGTGAAAAATCAATTTTAATATGTTTATTTTAATACAGAATTGTTATCCACTGCGAGGTTTTGACTATCAGACCATCAACTGATGTGGTGTCATCTCATTAACACATATGTATACCGAGATATGAAATATAGTATCTCTTGGAAACCTAACAATGACAGTAAGTAAACATTCTACGCATAATAATTTTCTCTATAATAGATTTGATAGAGGTTGATCCATACAGTTCCATAGCACTGTACCTCTGATTTTTTATAATCCCTCCAGTATGGATCAAGTTTATTGCCTAATCTAAACTATATTATTTGTGGTAAATATGAAAAATCTTTCTCTTTTTATTCATCTACAATTTTGTATTTTCACTTTTTTTCTTCCTATTTCCCATATTCACCAACAGTGGCATACGAACATGAGGGAAAGTAGAATTGAGAAAGATTTTAAATGCTTATGACAGGGTGACTTCAGTACTTTTTTATAATATACATTAATTATATATGAAAGCTGCCAGTTGAAAGCGTTTTTGTTCCGCCCTGTGTTTAAAATGTTGATATTTGTGTTTATTTTCTCTCGCGATATAAAATGTAAACAATCTTTTACCATTCAATAAAAGAGAACGAAATTATTGCACTCTCGTTCAATTCTCCCCCCATGAATGATATAGCGTATTTTCAGCATAATTTTGCCATAATTAAATAATATCGTCTAGTTGTGGCATAAGAAATCTAGCAATCCACTCTGGGGAGGAACGTCGTGATTTCGCTCGGTGAGCGAAAGAATGAGCCTATATAGTGAAGTCTGGCGTGGACTAGTGCTTCACATTCACAAAGGATGTGTTCTGCAGTTTCACCTTCAATATGGCATAGTCTACATGTGTCGTCTGTTCTGTAGAGATTCGTAGTCTGTGTAGATGTTTATTAAGCCTATAGGAATTCCATCACTAGGCGAATGTCGTTTCTTTTCAAGTTGATAATTTTATTTGTATAGTTTGGGAGAAATTTCTTCGAGTGTCTTCACCCTTCACTCATTGGTCTGTATAAAAATAGTTCTTTATGTGTGCGAGGTTTTATTGAATTTGAAAAAACTTTCTGATGTTAATCCCATTTCCAGACAATTGTTAAACAATGCCATGACGATAGCAATAACCGCTGCCGTATAATTTGATGGGAAGTTTAACAAATATAATTTTTCAATATATGTGGTTGCATTGTATGCGCTGCACATGCAGTCCGTCAGTAACTATTGGTATTTTTTCGTAATGTTTTGTGACTGTTCATAACTACTATCTTCAACTCCAAAGACTTCTTCACTAGACCCTACCGACTAGAATGAAAACTTAGTCTCCATATTATGATACAATGAACTGGCTTTTTGTCTACAAAAAAAAAAAAAAAAGAAATACCTAATTGATTTAGCACACAACATACACACCACACATACAACATACACTCTGTAACATCCATTTCATCAGCACTGTCTATAAATTTATATAAATAGATAAAATCGGTTTACATAAAACTGTAAATGTACAAACTATTGCAGTAACTAGCCAGCATCAAGAACATTTGTAGATGAACGTAGGAGGACGTAATAAAAAATAAATTAATTATTAAAAACCTTAACATATCTTGTTGAACAGTAATTGGAGTGCTTGATGAGAAGTATGAAAAATTTCCTGTTCGATAGAAGTACTCGAGAATTTTTTCCTTTTCCGACCATCGATCAAACAGCCATTTTGTTAGGGCATCCTCTTCTTTTGGTATCTACACATCAAATTGCACATCATTTAATCATGAATTAAAAAAATAGATAAATTACTTCTGAGGTATGATAAAGTCGATAGAAGAAATGCGTTTGACATGGATATCGTAAACCATGCACGATTGTCGGTAGATCAAGTGGTTTCCCTTCCGGATATGCAATAGTTACATCAAGAATATAATCGAGACATTGTGCATCATTTGTCTCTTCTTTTTCTGCAAGCAACATAGAACATAAATGAACAATTCGATCAATCCCATTCAAATGGAAATGTACCTTCTTCGATCGGTTTTGGTGGTGTACCATTTTCAATTGGTTTTGTTGTTGAATTATTATTGCCGGGCATACACCTTGGTGGTAAAACAGCAAATGCTGTTTTTAGTGCACCCACCCGTGGCAACGATACATTATGTAAATCGGGTAAATTATTTTTTTCTGCATAGCGTCGGCTAACCTCTTTGCGTTTTCTTAAAAATCCACCTTCCGGAAACAGTACCATCCAATTTCGCATTCTGGGTATAAATGAGTCTATTATGTGTTCTTTGAATTGTATCAAAGATGCTTCACGATCTTTTTTACCCTAAAATCATAAAATTCAATTAATCGCACCATTCGTAATCGATCTCTATAACAATCTTACCGAAGTTATAAAGAAGTCTTGATGAATTAAACTGACGACACCGAAATTTGTGAACTTAAACAGCCGATCCATAATCCACATAATATTTGGAAGAACGTCTTGTTTCACATTAAAGCATGCCATCATTAATGGGACATCGGCTGTACTTTGATGATTTGCAATAACAAGAGTTTTTGTTTCTTTCTTTCGACACGGTGTTATATCGTCACCAACTTCAACAACTAATTTATATTTAAGAAAAAAATATTTGTTTAATCATTGCTACTCATAAAAAATTAATTTGTTGTTGCCATTCCGTGCAAATACTAAATTGTGATAAGTCGATGTTGCTAAATTGTTTAAGGGAATGATTTTTCAAGAACAATTTATTTAGGTTGAAACACTTTTCTAACAAATGAATTTAGTAGAAAAGAACATTTCGAAAATTCTTATTAAAAAAATGTATGGGTACAATTTTAGCAAAATTTTGATTTTACTAAAAGAAATTTTTTCAAAAAATTACCCTATCTTTATATTGAAAATGTTTTCAATTTTACTTCACCTAACGATTAATTATTGTTTTGTTACTATTTTTAATTATTATTTATGTTTGGACACTTCGAACCCAAGAAAACCCAAGAAAAGATTTACGAACATTTAACACATCGACTTATCATGTTTGACGATGGAATCTGACAATAAATGTGCTGTATTGATACTTACTGTCATAACCGGCTGTATATGACCAAATGGCAACTACTGAAAGTAGCCAATGAAATAATATTCCTTCTATTCTATAATAGAGATCTGGATTATATCGTTTGACAGGTAATAGTAATGTCATCCATATCACATATGTTGGTAAACAATAGATGTTGTTTAATATTACAATTGATGTCCGTAAAACAGCCCGTGGATACATAATCAAATTGCTAAAACACACATTTTTTGTTTTGTTTTTCTGTTTCTTGTTTTTTTTGTTTTTTTTTTTTGGTTAACTTTTTTCGATTATATTTATCAAAAAGGCACAACAATTTATTAGCATTCATTATTAAAGAGGAAGAAAAAAAAAACACCACAACATATTAATTGCGAAGGAAGCATAGTAACGAATATAAATATTATAATGACACAATCAAGCTATTAATAATTATATAGAATTAAGTCAAAAATAAAATCAATATGAAAATTTTATTCAAAAATAAATTCTATCAAAAAGTCTTTATTAAAAATGTTTTATTAAGTAAAATCAAGGATTTTTGTAGGCACTTCCAGTTAGAAAACATTCCTACATGCAATTACTATTTAGATATGCAACAAAATATTCGTTTATTTGTAACTCCGAACATTACGTTACGAATAAATTAAAAACTTATAATTGTCGTTTAAGAACAATTTTGTTTTAAGCGACCAAACGACTACATATTTTTATGTTAAAGGGAGTAGATTCATTTTACAGCAAGCACTTAAATTTTACAAATTAACACATTCTACACATTATTTAGTAGAGGTTAAATAAAAAAATAAGTTTATTAAACTTAAACCATCTAAACTCTAAATCTAAACCTAAACACTTGACAGTAAAGATTACAAAAACTCAAACAGAAATCTCAATGTGTAGATGAAAATTTTGTAAAGCGACCAATTATCGTCCTCTATTAGGCAAACATAATCTAACTAATAGTAGTGGCTATGATTCCACAATGTTTGTCTCTTTGTCGTTGGGACACCCTGTATCATTGGCCAGAAGACAACTCTTTTATTGTGATAACACCATCATAGTTGGCATTATCTAAAAAAAAATGGTCGTGAAATGGCGAGCATTTGTAAGGTTTCCGTAAAAAGAATACCTCAAGTTACGTTGCATTTTTCCACACAAAAAAAAAAGAGATCGGTCACATTAATTGAGATAAATGTAACAGAGATACAGTACTTACAATAGATCTGTACAAAAAACGCGGTGCTATGGAACTTTAAGGACCAGCCTCTCGCAAAAATCTTGCAACTTGCTATGAGAGTACAGTAATCCGATTTACGATAACACAGACTATGCGGGGAAAAATTCCAAGTGGCGGTGATCACCGGCAATGCAAAAAAAAGACAAGTGGGTCCGTTCTTTGTGCACTAACTAACTAGCTAAGAATGATTAACGGATGTGAAAATGGAACTGCAGCGATAATATTTTAACAAAAAATTAACGTATTCTTTGCTATACAAATTTAGAGGTATGAGTTGAGACAGATAGACGTTATGTAGAATAGTTAAGAGTAGAGTAGTAGGTACTAGAATCATTAGAGTGAGGTATGTTTAGTGTCCCTTTCTATAATTTCCCTACAAAATGCTTCTTTATGATTATATTTTGGTATAATATGGAAAGTTAAAGTTTTTTTTTTTCGAGAAAAATTAGGATTTTTCATTCTCAACATCTGGCCGCCTGCAGCAATGTCTTATGTCTATAATAATCACATTTTAATTAATTTACCACATTTTTGCATCAAGTAAGTACTTAGTTTTTTGTTGTTGTGGTTGTTGTTGTACAAGTATATGTGTATGTTAAGTAAACATTCATTCCATGAGATTTATGAGAATTTTATTGTCTTGAGAATGAGAAAAATGTCTACAGAAACACAGTAAATGTAAGCATTTGACATTAGATTTGTACAAATTGTGTCATTACATTTTACAATGAACATGATTATATCATTAAAACCGACAACATTTATACAAAAACATACATTGTCATGTAATTAGAATATTTTTAATGTTTATTTTATGATAGCACCGAACCAGAGATATAAATTTTGTGATGGATGGATAATAAACTATGCGGTGTGCGGTGGTATTTATTACATTTACAATATTATGTATGCATATAAATACTAAATTATTAATATGCGCGGGTTCTAATAAAAAACAAATTCACATATTATTTTCGTTTAGTATTTTTGTTTGTTAGTGATGAAATAATTCTGATAAGTACAACAAAAGTGATAAGATTTTGTATGAATCATATAAAACTAACTAATTAGTAGGTGTATGTATACTCATAAATATAAGACATGTGCTAAAATTTCCAAAGAATTACATCATTGGATTCGGTTTCCATTATTATTACTATAACCGGTTTTTTACCGATATACTTATATATATAATTTATTAAAATTATATTCGGCTATTATATTTAATAAAAATGTTTTTTGTGTGTAATTGTTAATTATTCATTTAATTGCATTTCTAAATTTTATAGAATGATAATAAGAAGAAAAATATGGTTAAGAGTAGGTAGATATTGTATTTACTTATATATAATTTAAACACTTAAAAAACGAACGGTAAACATTTGCTTTCTCCGTTAAAATTCTATAACAATTCCATAGAAAATAAATATGAAACAGAATTATTTTTATCAAGTTAAACAAATTAAAAATGTCTAATATTTAACCTCTTTACGAATATATATAGACAAATGATGCAGTCAATTTTTTTTTGTCATTTTTGATTATGTAAGTATATTTTAAGATTTAAGTACTGTGTTATAGTTATCTTATAGTACAAATTCTGCCATTTTATAATGAATCTTCTCGACTGCAACGTATTTGGTATCACGTAAAATACCAAATACCAAAATCCATGAATTTTTTTAATTTTTTTTTTTTTATAATTCCATTCTCCTTGTTGCACTGTTACCATGATTGTCGTCAGCATTAGCACGACCAAATAACAAAATGAGAAAATGACTGTAAATCTCCTAATCATAATTCTAATAATAAGAATAAATCAAAATGTGCTCAAAATTTGATGTTTTTTGTTTACACATCTTCTAATATTCCTATAGTTAGTTACTTTTTACTTGGTAAAAGATGATCTTAATTAATTACCTCACACTAAAGAGTGTTAAAAAGCCTGCTTTAAAAAAAAAAAAAATTTAAAACATGGTGGTAAATCGCAACCAATTTTCAAAATTAAATGCAACAACTATCTTTATATTGCAAATTTTTTAAAAAAAAGTTAATCATTTAAATAAATATAAATCTTAGTATCCATTACGCACAATATTATCAATGTAGATACTTAAGTGATGTAAGTATCTAAAGCTAAAGCTAAAGTATAGTTCAAACGACATGCATTGTTTATTTAATTTGATAAAATAAATAATAAAAACTTAAACTGAACCATCAAATTTATCAGCAAAGCAAAGCCTAAAATAAATTTATAATACGAGTAGGCTTACATTTCAAGTATTATAGGGAAACCATAATTTGCAATGATCACATTACATAACATACAAGACAATTCAAATGTGAAAATTAAAAGCAGATGATACTTAAGTCATGTCAAAAAGCAACAATTTTAAATAAATAGAAAAAAAAACAATAAACTTACCTTAACATAAGGTCAGACATTGTTGACTATGTGTGATGATCCAGATTTTCAATTAAATAAATTAAAGCTGTTTGATGTTTGTATACCGTGTTTGTCCACATTAAAACATAAGATTTGCTCTCAATAATATTGAATATTGTTTGGATTTTTTGTCTACACACTTACGACATTTCTTATAATTGAATTTTACTGTATTTAATCAATGTTCTTATCTTGAATAAATTTTTAACTTCAAGAGGTTATCATCTGAAAAAGAAAGAAAGAAAAAAGTTTATAGTATTGTCAAAAATAAAATTCATGTTAGCATACAAAATTTGGAATAAACGGGAATAGCTATTTTTGATGGAGAACGGAGGTTGCCCGAATTTCCCCCTCTCAGCATTTTGGTTTACTCAATATTTATTCAGTGTAGAGAACAATAAATAGAGACAAGAGATGCACAAGAGTGTACGTCCCCAGAATATACCGTTGGTTTAAAGGCTACAATCAGTAAGTCAAAAACAACTGATGGATTTCTGGCTGTATTATATATAGCACGATTAAATTTTAGTAATCAAATTGGCCCTAAAAGCTTTTAAAATATCTCTGGTTGTAACCTATGAGATTTTCACAGTATAAAATTGGCTATAAGTAATGAATTTATAATAAAAAACTCAAAAATTAAATTAGTAAACTTTATGTATACAAATGTAGTAAAATAAAATTAAATATCGGTTAAAAGCGGTATTTTTCAAATAAGAGGAACACATGGTTTGCATTCAAGGAGAATACGCCACTGGTTATTGCATATTGTAAATCGCTGGTATGCCAAAAAAATATATATTGTTATAAATATGTCCTTAAAAAGCTAGGCATTGTTTAGCACGGTAAGGCAGATCTCAGTACCCGGCCATTCCAGTGAATGTAATTGGCAATGAAATATAAAAGACAAATTGGCTAGAGAGGGTTTATCTTGTTCTTCTACATGTATGAGTAGTATGAGCCCTGAATTATCATTGTGTCATAAGTTTTTATCCGGAAATACTAATTTTTATCAATGTTAATTCAATTTCTTTCTAAAATCAATGCTGGCAAACTAAGTGCTGAGTTATCTTTAACTATTTATGCTAACTTTACGTTGATGGAACGAATATAGTTATGCCTACTTCTATTATAGCGGAGAAAAACATATCCATTCAGTATATCGCTACCATAGCTTGACTTGGCCTGATAAATTTAATCATTTTCAGGTCATAACCTTATGTTTTCATTTCATTGTCAAAAATAAGTCACGTGCATACCATTCATGAATAGAGTATTGCTGATTATTGCGAACTTCCAATTGAATTGAAAAATCAACGCCTCTTTATTACACTTCAAAAACATTTTTGTCATCCAAGTATTGTACTCTTTATATACTTAGTAAATAAATAAGAATAGTGATAAAAAAAAACACCTTATGATATCATTTCTTGCCATGCCCCATTTTACTTTCCATTCAGTTTTTTTTTTAAATAATGCTTAAAGAAATTTAAAAGCTTTGAAACATCTTATCGTGATTAAGATTAGGTTTTTATCATTAAATGACTGAGTTCTTGAATAAAAATGAAGGAGATTGATAGTTGAATAAATTATGCAAAAAGTTTGCGTGATACAACGTCAATTACAATAAACTAGGTTAAAAGAAACTTTTCTATACCCCTTTGAGTAAGCATAATAAAAAAAAAAGGCATTTAAGTATAATAAAATGACTCATTATTCTAAATTGTGCCAATAAAGTAGGGTGACAATTTTTGTTTAACAGTTTTATGACTGTATGGATTGGGTGCAGGCGCATAGCTACCATAAGGCAAAACGATATGCAAGGCATCGGTGCCCTCGGCTTTTAGGGGCCTTTCAGACAACGTTAATAAACATATTTCAAAATGCACGATAATCTGAAAATTAATAGTTAATAAATAAATATACGGCTAGTATCTTATATGCATATATACGGCTAAAATCTCATGGAACGACCGTATTAATAATTGAATTTGTATGTCGTAGTTCTGTTCTTTACCAACAGAGTACCTATTATTTTTAAAATACTATCAAAATTATAGTTGCATTAAGTATATCCTTGATTATATATTTCTAAATTATTTCTAACTATTTAAAATAATAAAAAAACAATAATTTAAAAATCAACTTATACGGCTGATTCTCTCAACTTTATTTTATTATTATGGTTGTTTGTCGAGTAAATTGTCGGTAGTGTATGTTGTATTAAAGCTATTTCTTATACTACCAGTTACAGTAGTTGCTAGTGTGGAAAGAATATTTAGCAAATTAAAAATTATTAAGAATTACAAAAGAACTTCCATCGACCAAAGTGATTTATTGTGGTGGAAAATTTGTTAACTAATCCCACCCTAAAGTACATACATTAATTAAATAACATTTGCCACTAGTCTAGATTAGTAACTGGCATAAACACGACATCGCATAAATTATGGAATATTCGTTGCTATTGGCAAATATGAATGAAAAATATTCTAAACAAATGTGCTAAGGCGGATACTGACCTATTATGTATTTGTTTGAAGAGAGAGAGGCACTTTAAAATAATATTTTATGCAAAAATGTATGTCGCAACATTTGATTGGAATAAATTTAGCATTCATTTTCATCGTAATGTTTATGTATTTTGCAGAGAAATCGAAACAGAATACTTATTCTAAGCTGTATGACTAAAGTAGTGAAAATAAATGAAAATCTTTCAATGAAACAGTGTTTTTAGATTAAACTATCGTTAAAAGACCAAGGAAGATAAATAAAATCATTTAGAAATTTAATTAGAAATATTAAATATCTCTGTCTCATACATTTAGTAGGTAACACGGCAACACAAAAATAATCCTTGAATGGAATGAGAGTCTCAATATAAAATTTGTCTTTCGCAATTACAGGGCTTCGTCTTGGACAATAAAATGAAATTATCGTTTCAGATACTAAGTAGCAAGAAATGTTATCGATCCATTTTTAACAACACTGCTCTGCTACAACATTTATTTATACAAGGACACAAATGTCTTAGAGCCGCAAACAATAAATGTAATAAATTTCTATATTTAAGCATTACAAATACTTAGGAATCAGTAAAGGAAATTGTTTTCTCTTCAATATAATATTTATGAAAACAAAATTATTTAGATGAGGGGCGGGACAGTTGCCTTTCTTCTGGCAATTTGAGCAGGAGACATATTAAATTTATTGAAATTGAACAAATATCTATTTGTGTTTGTTAAGACTATTTAAATATGTATCAGCAATTTTATTATGTTATGGTTTCCATCATTAAGATATGAAGTAAGCATTGATTGTTATATTAATCTTATCGTTAGTATTTAACATTGAAGGCAAGTTACCTAACTCGAATTTGCGAACGCGCAAATCATTTATAATCCATTAACTTAGATTTCATTTCATTTTCATGAGAACCGACAGATATGACGAAGAGTTGTAGAGGCAGCCACATGGCTATATAATTTGAAAGTATTGGAATCTAATTTATTGATTCTTACCAGTTCAGAGCAATTATATTTAATTTTCTTGCTTTCATTATCTGGATGTCAACTATATACACCGGTTGACAAGGGAAATTTTTCTATATTTTCCCGAAATACATAGTTTTGAACAAATAATGGTAGGTATATTTCGAATTAATGGTATTTTAAATTTTTTGCCCAACAATTTTGCTAGGCTTCAGGGTTAAGGTCGTCTATTAAGTGGTGTTGCTGTATCTGAAACTGAATTAGTTTATGATTATCACAATTCGTCAAGGAAATGCAGTGAGTTTAAAAAGAAGTCAAACAAATAAAATTTTTATTAATCTTTAATATCAATATTAACCATTACCAAATAGCTCAAAAATATGGTAATTTTCCATATTTGATGCATTCTTCACTGAAGGCACACACATAGTAACCTTCAGTTTTCTGACCTTTCTTACCAATTTGATAAATTTAAGTTGAAACCAATATTGGGATAACCAGTTTCATTATGACTTTTTTTTCTATTTCTTATAAAGTATTTGAGAATTTATTGGCACTTTTATTGGTAGAATAAAAATGTTTGAGAAAAAAAAACCCATACCCACTGTATAATTACACAAAATCAATCTATAAAATCGAGGTTTTAGTATTGTAACAGAAAGATTCAGTACAAGTACAGAAATAGATTTTTTTTTTAAATAAACATTTTCAAATTTCATTGTTTGAAATAATGATTTCAGCGCTTCAATAACTTTTTGCTTTTTGTTTATTCAATTCTTCCTAATTTGCTTAATTTTACTTACAATTCAAATTTTTTTGCTAGCGCTCTAAAGCCACTAAATTCGTATGCAAAACATATAGCACAGGGAGCTATGAAAATCAATTTTGTTTTTATTTTGATTCATTTTTTTTTTGCTTCTTCTTGTGTTGTGTCCCATGTAATTGGGATTGTGTACTGTAAAATGTTACAGTTTTTAGAGCGCATGACGCTTTTTATGAAGTCCCTACGGTGTAAAGAGCGTCAGCATACTAAAGAATGTGCATCTAGCGAACAGAAAAAAAAATCGAAAGTCTCAACAAAGAATTTTCGACGATCTATACTTCTACGTGATTTATTATAGACAATTTCAATGATTAATTTCTAATAAAAAATGTATGGCAAATAATTATGGAAATTCAAATTTGAAAAAAATAGCCTTCACCTTATTGTTGTGATTCATATAATTAATCAACAATAAACATTCGCTATTTATCGTCAAAATCCAAAGGTTTTTTTTTCATATACTTGCTGATTACGACATACACATCGCTGCAGACGACTGTTTGTAATATGATGTAAGAGCGTAACGAAACGGTCATTAGACATATCATTAACTTGAGAATATTATCAATTTGTACTTGAAAAATTTAACGGCAAGGTTTTTCTCATATTATCCACACAATATCATGTCAGAAGAAAATTTAGATTAGAAGGAAAAAAAAAACCGAAAAATCAATGAATATTTACCTATAATTAACTTGGTAGTAAGAAAAAAACAAATTAAATATCCAATCCAAAATTCGGTGCAATTTATTCTGCTGAAATGACCGGCTTTATTGAAGATCAAGGCAGGGAGCTCCACCGAAAATTTCGCTGACCATTCAATGGATTGCACAAAATTTTAAACTGCATAAATTTCTTGTATCAACACCTCAATTCATTTCATTATCAATTACTTCGTATAGTATTAATTTCGATTTTATATAAATAGACACTAACAATTTTGTACGATAAGAAAAACAAATAAATTTCTAGCTCAAGAACACAGTAAACGCGACGTGAAGCAAATCGTCTCGAAAAAGTTTGATTTGTGTGGAATGTAAAAATAGACTGGAAAATGTTTGGTTTGTTAGGTTGGTGGAACTGACGATAGTAAGTTTTTGGTACTAAAAGTTTAATTGTTGGAGGCAGTTCAATATTTAAATGTTTATATTTATTATTATTTCAAATTATATCAAAAATTGATTGCCTCTGGATTAAATTATTATAATTATATTTGCAATAATTAGTATTTCAATTATTAATTTATTTATGTTTTATTGACGAAACGTACTTTATATCTTAACAATAGGAAATTGTACTAGAATTCAACGTATAGTTTTTGACAGTTTCTTTCGTGTCATATTGACCGATTTTATAAAAGGGGAGAATCTTTTGACGTATTGACGTGTTCTTTAGATTTTTTATACAGTTCGGGTCCTGTGTCAAAACACAGAAATCACATAAAAAACCGATATAAATGGCTAATTTAGAATCCCGTCTACAAGCCTTAACAATAGAAAAACCATCGATTGTAAATGGCGAAGGAGACAAATGGGGTCTACCACTGAGGGATTTGTACCGGCTAGGAATGAACTTTTATAAAGGTCAGTCATTGTCTTGTGTGCGTGGGTGGTGCCTTAAATTAATTACTATAAATTGATTATTAAATATGTACTCTAGACAAATCTGGCAAAGCCGTTCATCTTAGCTACGAGGATAATCTGAAATTAGTAGCTTTCACCCAACAGACTGCTCATGGTCCGGTCGATTTGAACAATGCTCAACCACTGGGTGTGCTCGATGTAATTGGTCGAGATCGACGTATTGCGTGGCAGCAACTAGGTACAATTAGCAAAGCTCAATCAATGGAAGGTTTCATTGATCTACTGGATCGATTGTGTCCGTTGTTTAAACCATTTGTGGAAGCAATTAAAAAAGACAAAGAAGAAAAGCAAAGACTTGCAATCGAAGAGGAACGTAGACAAAAAGAGCAATTAGAACATGAACGTTTACGGAAAGAGGAACAGCTGAAAATTGAAGAACAGAGAAATCGAGAAGAAATACAAAAACGTCACCTTCAAGACATACTCAATCAACAGACATTTCATCAGTTCAAAGCATATGCCGAGAAACAGTATCCGGGCAATCCAGAGCAACAAGCTGTTTTAATTAAACAACTACAGAACGAGCATTATCATCAGTACATGCAGCAATTACACGCTCAGGTGGTCAGCGAATCGGAAGAGAATCGTAATTCGGATAAGGACAATCAGGATGATTGTCAAACGTGCAGTCAAACCGATCAATCAACAATGGAAAATCTTGATTGTGAAAGTGACAATGCGTCAAATGAATATACAGTGGTGAGTCAGGCAAATATGTGGACACGACCGGATATTCAGCAATTCAAACAGGAAGTGTCATCGGGTAAAGGTGATGGCGTTATACGTGTTGGGCATGGTGATACAGTAACGGTACGTGTGCCAACGCATGAAGGTGGCAGTTGTCTGTTTTGGGAATTTGCTACCGACAATTATGATGTTGGCTTTGGTGTGTACTTTGAATGGGGCAAATCGAATTCCACCGAAGTTTCAGTTCATATTAGCGAAAGTGATGATGACGAAGATGCTCTTGATGATGATGATGGTAAACATGTTCATTAATTCAAATACGAAAAATTAAATTTTCCTTTCTTTGTTCGCAGACATTCAATCAACGGATGATTTGGAATCGGGTCCGCCAAGATCGATTACACCGCCAACTCAACGAAATCGACCGCTAATAACTAGTATCGTTCCCGTCTATAGACGAGAATGTCAAAATGAAGTTTATGTAGGATCACACACATATCCTGGCGACGGGGTCTATTTATTGAAGTTTGATAATTCCTACAGTCTATGGCGATCGAAAACACTTTACTACAGGGTTTACTATACTCGGTAATTAGTGTGGTAGCATAAATTTGGGTAATAATGGAAATTTTAATAAACACACAGAAATATATAGGAAAAAATAAAATCACATAGTTCAATTGGGTGCGCAAAATATTAATGTCTAGTTCAGCTTTGAACTCTAGCAAACATTTAGCTATGTGGTGTCTATCGTTTAAAAATAGTTTTCTTAAGTTTTTGTTTTCTTCTTAAATTCACATTTTTTTTTATAGATTATTTTGACATCAAACCCAAGAATATTGTACACGTTACATGAAATTATTAATAAATAAATTGCTGTTGCAAATAGGACCTTTTTATCATTTACAAATACCAGCCAGGCAGGAAGTGTACCATTTTTGCCAGACGGAACCACATTTTGTTAACATTTTAAAATCAATATTTTAAGGAGCATTTCTAGGAGATAAAAAAAGCCACTATTATACGATGAGTTTTGATATTCCATAAAGGAATATTGAGCTCTTTCAACAAGTTTCTAACTTGGATGGATGCAGAGATGACATTCTGGGATGGGAACAAACATCGTGTCGGATGGCCGAAATTGATTTAATAGTGAATCTTATGTCATGAAGAAATCAAGTTAAGGTAACTGTCTGGTTTATAGATGTAAATTAAGGACTATTTAGAATACAGTTTCTGGAAACTATTTATAGAAGCAATGAAGTAGATTCTAGTCGATTGAGAACCTAATTAAAACTGTTACTGTTAAGTATTTAGTGTTGTCGCGTAAAAAATATATATAAAAATCAAACAATAATGAGCGATTGTTCCCTTTCCAAACAATTTACATTGGAAAGAAATACGTTTTGGTGCTAGGAATCTAACAGAAGGACACCTAAGTCAATTAGTATACTGTGAGATTTAGAGATGCGATAACGAAAGTTTTAGCCAATAGAACCAAACCTTATTGCCATAATTATTGAGATTCATACTGGACATCATTGTGCTTATTTACTTATTGGCTTTCTATTTTCCTAGGGTAGCATAAGATCTCAACTTTAACTATTCGGAGTTTCAAGAATATTGCGACGTCGACAGTTCGTTACAGTCCTATGCAATTTTTTAGATGGTGCATCAGGTCAATCGGCTACCTTGACGATTACAATAAAAAGCTTGTTACATGATGTAATTGCTAGGCCGGCAGAGATTATGTGGATAGATATGCAATAGGTATGAAACAGTTCAGAATATCGTAATAGTTGAACTACCCGTAGTTTAACCGTCGCCTTTTCTATAGTTCTAGACCCCCAGATATTCGAATTGCTTAGAATGGATTTATTGTTTTAATTTCCACTCGGTCCTTCGTTTATGGAGATAAAAATACGCTACGTTCTATAAAATATCTAAAGTTCGCCTCTTTTAGGGTTGAACGCTGATAATACCCTTTTACCACTTTTTGACATCATCCATATGATGAAGTACATTTTCCAAATAGTTTCTTTGGAAATGAAATTTTCAATGAAATACATTTGGATTAATTGTCTGGCAGATGTTGAGTTAGATGGCAGGTGAAAGTCGCTCAGTATCTAGGAGATTTAAGTTTGTGTAAATTGAATACAATGGATCAATTAAAGGTCTCAATATATATCTAAGATTAGGTTAGGGTGGTGGTGCTCATATGCATCCAGCATAGACCACTACTATTCCACATTTATGTTCAATGTCAAACCGCTATTGATGAGAGTTAAAGAGTCACAATTGTCAATGTCGAATATGCCCTTTTCCGTTGCGAATTTCCAAAATACTTTTCAGACTGCACTTTGAAACATCTTCTAGTTCTTTTATGATGAAGTCAGCTAGTAAGTTGTGCCTTCTTCCAGCTAGGGCGGGACAGTGGCATACTAGGTGCTCTAACAATTCTTTAGTACTCTGTTTCTGCACTATTCTGCTGAATATCTAAGATTAAAAAATACATAATGTACATAAATCATCTTTATAATACATATACATAATATAATATTTACTTTCATGCCTTAATTGCTAAAAATTTATATTAAACTAAACACGCAACAACTACAGAAGTTTATGTTGTAAATCGGGAAGTTTATAATTTACAAAATGAAATGGTGGTTCCGTTGGACTAGCCGATCGGCTATGATCCTGATCTCGATTGATTGGCATACTATTGTCCATACAAACGGCTGCACCCGTACCAGATGTTCGTCCACGTTTCCGTCGTGGCAGTATACCTTTGCGGGCCATAAAAAATCTTATTGTTGATATTGGTATGTGAAACATATCGCTAACAGTTTGAAATGTTTGTCCACGTGAAACACATTCGGCCGCTTGCCGCAGTAACGTTTCTGAACGTCGTATTCGTCGTCCAGGTACATTGTCAATTGTTGATGTATTCGAATTGTCATATTCGCATGTAACATTGGCCATAGCAAATTCGGTTGGCAATTTTCCCGAATCGTCCATATCATCGTCATCAAAATCGTCTGGCGTCTTTGTGTCTGCATCATCGGTTTCTTCATTTTTGATATTTACATCAGCAATACTACCATTGGCACTGTCTTCGCCATCGTCTAAAGATGAGGTGGCTGATGGTATAGTGGTCGGTTCGCTCTTCGACGGCATCTTTATCGCAGATGATTGATTTAGTAATTCTTTTCGTAGGATATTTGGTATTTGAATCGGTGACGGTGGATCCCGGGTTGTCCCATCGCTAATGACTTTATTGACCGGTCCACGTATTGTTGGTGTTGGCGTTGATGCTGTTGGTGTGACAACATTTGGCATTGTTGTACATAATCGATTTGTTGGTGTATTTATTGTTGTTGCTGTTGCTGTTGTATTATTATGCGATGATGCTGGAGTAGCATTAGTGGACACAGACGTACTACCACCATGTCCAGTAGTTGGTATCGAACCAGTTGTAGCCGACGTTTGTCCAATGGATCGTATATGATTGAGATTCAGTGCAGCATCGGAACCACACAAACCGCGTATTTGTAGTGTTTCGGCACATTTCAATAGATCGGGCAAACCAGCCTGTGACACATTCACTTCACCTTTATACATAAAATCAACCAATGCCTGTATTTCCCATAGTTTAATATCATGCGGCAGTATTATAATTGGATGTTTGCATGGATTTTCACCGAGTAAACTTTCGAAATATGTTGAACAGGCGGCCAATACTAAACGATGACAATGTACCTGATGACCTTCGCATGCCAGTGTTACATCAACAAAACGTTGTCCGGCCAATAGCTGTGGAAATGCAGCACCTAAGCTACCCAAATAGCTGTTCCATCGAACACAAAATTGTTGGGAGATTCCCGCACTCATTTTATTTGTTGTAACTATTTAGTTGTGTGTGATTGATTTTTTTTTTTTTTTTTTTTTATTTGCCTGTGATTTTAGAACATAAACATGAACATGCGCAAGATGAGATGGGAAAAAAAAGCTGCAGCGCCTACGAGCTTTTTTTTGTCAAATTCAAATAACATAATTTCGAAATGATGATGAATATTCGCATAATTATCGCCATCAATTAACATTAAGTAATTAATTTCTATACACACACAGTATCATTAAATAATTAACATTTTCTATGTGACCAAAACACTCGATTTCTATAGAAAAAACTTGTCACAAATAACACACGTCTGGGCTTTGGGTGGCGCCATTATTTTCATTTTTCTTTTTCGTTTTTTTTTATGTGTGCAAACATTACAAATTGTATAAAATCGATTTTACCAAAGGACAACAACACACATTCTCTCTGTCCGTAATTATTTATTTGAATAACTGTATTTTATTATCTATATAGATAGGTATTTCTTATTTATTATTTAATTATGTACATAACAACATGAAAATAAAAATTCAAAAAATAAAAATAAAAATATTAATAATACATTTAAATGAAAAATCCAACTTAGTTATAACCGGGTGTCCTATACATTTTTAGATATTTATGTTTTTCTCAGAAACTACTCTTAAAATAAAATTGTTGATCTAATCTAAACATAATATACTTATTTCAATATGTTGCATATCTCTCTTTAATATATAGAAAGAGCCATTTCCCAATTTTCCACATTATTAAATATTCAATTATTTATTAATAAAAAAAAAGAAAAAAAAAAGAAGGAATATTATTAATCAATATATCGGCGCAATACAAACAGTGTCGGATTTAATGAAAATAATATTTGATATTGATATCAAATTATTTGTTTATTTATGTTACCACCCTAGATGTAAGTTCCACAATACGTGTCTCTACGTACTTAGTTAGTTCCGGTTCGTTAATATTCATTTTGCTTAAGTGTAGACGAGATACCAAGTGTAATGTGGATACTAAATGCAGTTAGACATTTGTGTCTTAGACAGCGTGTTTACATAAGAACGTTGAAGCTGGTATTTAGGATTAAGTACCAACTAATCCCTGAATATTTCTGCGAACTAGTAAGACTTGATGTCAATTGAGATATAATGTTAACAGAGTTACAGTAAACGTGGAATAGCTATGGTCTTTGCTTGGGTGCAATTTAGCACGACCACCCTAACCTAACCTAAGACTTAGGTTACACTTGTTTAGTGTTACACATAGTTTAGTATAAGAATTAGCAAAAACAAACTTAGGATGCTAACGGGACTCCTGACAGGTCATTGTAGGCTGAAGGGACATCTGAGGAAGCTGGGTTTAGAAGAAAGCGGCACGTCCAGATTCTGTGAAGAAACCGTAGAAACCCCAATACACCTCCTTACAAAATGCGGAGCACTCATCCACAAAAGGAGAGATTATCTGGGGAACTACTGCCTGACCGAGAAGTACCTTCCGTCCCTTAATCCACTCAAAATCCTAAAATTCCTAAAGAAAACAGGACTTGAGGATGCACTCTAAATAGTGGAGAGGCTCCATGAAGATAGAAGTACGAAAAGAGAAGCACAATAGATCTAAAAAGGTCGAGATGCAGCGATCACAGCTAACAAACAAATCTACAAATCTACAATCTAAGACTTGATAGAGTTAGAGACTTCTATTGTAGTGGTAGAAGTGGTGTCATTTGGAACGAGAGGTCCCGGGTTCGATTCCTGTCTGAGTAAAAATTTTAAATAGTTTTTCTCTCATACGGAGATTGAGCTTTGAGCCGAGTGGTTCGGATTCCACTTTAAATTGTACAAATGCTCACTATTTTACCGTCATTTAAGCAATGCTATTTTTTTTAGATAATGCCATTATCAGACTCTTTTTAAGTGCATTCCAACCACCCAACCACAGATTCAAATTAACATACCAGAGAAAAACATTTTCACGTTTTATCCCAGTTGGATAGAACTCGAGACCTCCCGCTCCGCTCCAAATACAACCACTCAATCCACTGAGTCATTTAGTCGGTAGGTCACACCCTTAGAAGACCGGCAACCAATATAGCATGACAGGCACTTGATTGGAATCCGTAAGAAACAAGAGAGGCCGACCCAGAATGACGTGACGCCGGTGTGCAAGCTAATGGCGGTTGTTTGTGGTTAAAATTTGCCTATGTTCCTCCGAGTAACACCGAGCATGATGATAAAATCTATCTATCTATCTAGGTCTAGGTGTTCTAATTTGAAGAAAAAGAAGAAAATTTGGATTAGTATGTCAGTTTTATTTACCATATAGTCTGCTATGGTATTATAGTCGGCATTTTACGTTACAACTGCAGAATTAACTATAAGTATAATTTTTATAACTGCAATAAACCGTTGTATAACTGTCTTAAGACTTCATAATTTACTAATTATTCATGTACCCTATAGAATCTGAGAAAAACATTCAATTTTTTAACACAAAATAGAAACTTCTCACATATAAAATCGTCACTTTATCTATCTACAATAAATGTAGGTACTTATATTAAACAATATTAATTGTAATAAAAAATAAAATAAAAATTGGTTACTCTTTACATACATAAATAGTGTGGTTAAGTATTTTTTCCCTACACAAAGCGCTAGTCTCTCAAATTTAAAAAAATTATTTTCTAATTAATATTTATTATTAAGTTACGTGCTATTATTAATTTAATAAAAAGACATTATTAAATATATTAACTCAATTAACTATATAGTAACCTCCATAATCCATATTATTATTAATTTACTATAATAATTATAATTTACATGAGTTAGATTAAAATTTTAAATTACAGTAATTTTAAAACATTTTTTATTGTTTTTGTTGTTGCATCAGTGATAAATCAGTGACGAATTGTTACAAATAATATTTCTGCTCGTATAGTTTTATATTCTTAGCAGATTTTCTTGAGGGCCTTTATAAAGTTAACAACAATTAGTTAATATACGAAAATGGTGACTTGAAAATGACCCCTTAATACTAAAGATCATATATGATTCTTTATAAACCGTATCTTGATATCTCCATATTTACCCATCGGTACATAGGTCACATCATGACGTGGTAGGTTGGGGGTATTATATGTGCTTTCTAGTAGGGTCTATTGATACAACAAATATATGAAGATTTTTCGATTCTATACGTCCAAGTATATTAGCTGGTGAGGACCCTTATTACATGTCACTTCATATGCCGTTGTAATGTCTTGGATGTTGGTTCTCTCAGGTGGCGGTTCAATTTTTGTTTCGTTATGATAATAATCAATATATTTTCTGTGTCTTGTATGGTGAGCTATCATCTTGCTTCACCTGGAGTTTTCTGAGAGAACTGGAAATCTTGTCTAGGTTACCGATTAACCATATGCCATTAGGGTGTGAAATTATCTTACTTTAGATGTATTTGAACGTAGCTCCATATACTGCCACTAACATTATTGGAACCCTTAAAATTGGAACATTACTAAAAAGTGATCTCAATTCCCAAAGTTATCATAAATAGCCATATTGATCGTTGTAATGGAGATAATACTACAATCAAACAGTAATGCCATTGTCAGATTGGTGGCATTTTTATTGTGCTATGGGAAATTTTAAGTAAATACGATCTGCTGACCTTAATAGGCAAAACTACATTGAAATCAAAGCACGCATTTTATAGAGAATTTAATTTCCAACAACTTATTATGGAGAGTAAGATCTCTATTGTTTTTGGAGCAAATCGGACTTTACTGCTTTTTTTCCTCAAAATTGCAAATCATTATTGTAACAATTCTCACTATTTATTACCGTTCCCAAGTGAACAAGGTGAATTATATTAAGTTTTTTTATAAGAATATTAGGAATACATTTAAAAAAATTAAATCAACAAAAATTATATTTTAATGATGCTTTTTTCGAAAAAAAAAAAACAGGAACAAGTCTGTAGTAACCTAACAAATTGGAGCCAACTGAGAAAAATATTGATTGGTCAATAGCGAGACGAAAAATGATACGACTCCATTATTATTGGTAACTATGATAAAATGACAGCAGTTAATAAATGAGGATCACAGAAACGCCCTTCAATGATTTATCACAAAGAACTGTCTAATTGTAGGAGATAGGAGCCGTTTTGTATATAAAGGCAGTTTTTTTTGTAGTTGTATTATAGAATATATGTAGAAGGCTATTAAAATCTCCAATTAAATATCCCTATAATTGTAAACATATTGACATTTTAACAGTGGGTTTTTTTATTCATCTTCTACAATTTTGGTAAAATATGTTCAGGTACGTTTTGTGTATTAAATAATTAACAATAACATAAATATTGTCAATAAGTATGTAGCAACTTTAGAGTTGAATAAATTTGTTTTTTAAAAAAAATGAATCTTTGGTGAGTTCAATTTTTGACCATAATACGTTTTTAAAAGTTCCGATATTATAGTAGGAATTTGGGAAATATTTTACGAGACTTAATTAAATGTCTTCCATATTAAATCCTTACAAAAAAACTCAAAAAAATTCATTGCCAACCAATGGAACCCCCAACCAACAATAATAGCAACAAAAAATATCCTTAAAAGGTTCATTGATGAGCGTACATTATAATAATTAATAAGTCTTGATGCTTCTCTTTGTATTTTGTACCCACGCTGTGGTATCATTTCTAGTTAAAGCAAAATCTGTCGGTATATATAGATTGGAACATTTAACAAACAAAAGAACAAAAACAAAATAAATCACACCCAATTCATACATACGATACAATGACCAATAAAAGTTGGGCTACGACATTTCACCTTCATCTTTGCACGTTTCAAATGTAAGACCATGCTTGGTTAACAGTGATTTGAGCAATTCATTTTCGGTTCGAAGACGACTATTGGATTCCCGTAATTTTTGGTTTTCCAAACTAATTATTTCGCTCTCTTTAAGGCACTCGTTAAGACTGTAATTAAAAAAAAATTAAAAATGTATTAAAAATTATTAAAATTATTGATTCCACATACTTGTTAACGCTTTTCTGTAACATTGGTATATATTCGCAGGCCCTCGATAAAATACCTCCTTTGGACTGTCCCTCAGCCGATACAATATTCGGTTTATCATTTTCGATTGGCATAATACTGGCCAACTTCATTATCCAATTATTAATTTTATCACGACGTCGACGTTCGACTTCATTGTGTGTTGCCCGTCGTCGATCATCTCGCTTCTTAACGGTAACCGGAGCGGCATTTGTTTGAACATTATTTGACCGTGGCGCTATACTTGTTGTCGTACTAACATAATCGGTGGCATTGCTTATAACATAAAATTGACAAGCCTGAGCGGTTGAATTTTGGTTGTTTGGTCCGGTGGTCGTTGTTACAGCTGGTATGGATGGTGCTATTGGCTGTAATTTTGATTCGCTCATTGGAACTATTCGGTAGCCTACTACTTCTACTGGTTTTGGATTCCAAAAAAAAAAATTAAAAATAATAATAAAAAAAATGTTAACAAAATTTATTGAAACTAAATTGTCATTTACAAACCTCCATGTTCATCCTTGAATGTATACTCAACTTCGTCGATTTCTTCCAAGACGTCTGAAAATTGCAATTAGAACAAAGATATTTTGGTATATACATAATTTATGGTAATTAAATGATGGGTTACCGGAATTATCGTTGTCGATGCCAAGTATTTCACTATCGTCAGCCCTGTGAAATTTTTTCAGGTAATGAGCATATTAATTTTGTCATTATTTAAATATCAAAACATACTATACTAGATTTCTAAGATAAATACTATTGAAATTGCGTATTAAGAATGATTCTCAATGAAATGATAAAAAAGGGATCCAGACAAAACATCTTAGTGATGTTTTGTCTCTCTGGTATTAATTTTAGATTGGTTTTTTTTTCTTACAAGAATGAGATAAGTTAGTTTTACCACTGATTTACTCATAAATTTAGGCAAATTGGCGCGAAAAGTAATTCAAAAAACTAATTAAAAATAGTCTTTGATTGTTTGTTCCACAAGCATTAAAATTAACCATAAACTGTTTGGATGGCGCTTCTTCAAAGGAACAACAAAAATTCGCGCAAACCCCCTTTTGATTGATGTAACTGCAAAAAATCGAAGAAAATTTGTCATATAATCTTGAACCCATATTATATTAATAAATGCATTAACTATACCTAAATGAATACATAAACATTTCTGAAGCATTAAAAAAAAACCAGCAACGTGGCTACTAAAGAAAAAGGAAAACAATCCGACAGACGGTGTGTGAGCATTGACATCAAGCCCAAATTCCAACACATAATCAACGCGGCTATATAATTGAATGAATCAATAACTGTGTACAATTATGATAGCAAATATTTGTAAAAAAAAAACTGTTGTTAAATAGATTTATACTATTATCAGTTTTATTAAAAAATTGGGAAAATAATTACACTACTGTGGAGAGGGCTACAATAAAAAAAAAAAATATTCAAATTTTTCATCGGCTCTATTGAAATTACGTAATTTATGGCATTAGTTATTCAACAGTAGCTACTTACTCAGCCTGCGGATCGACTTTAAATCTTAATTTTTCCATTTAATTGGCGTGGAACTAAATAATACAGCGCGAAAAATCACATTAAATGAAAACAATTTTTTTTTGTTATTTTGATCACGCGAAAAATGAATAAACAAGGGGAGCAAGGTCATGTGATCACCGCGTACTAAACGCTAGTTTGACATTTTTTTTTAATTATAAAAAAATTCGAATGTTCCTTTTCACCACTACGCAACAATGGCGTTAGTTTCTACGTAAATGAGCAAAGTGAGCAACACTTAACAGACTAAACGAAAGTGAATGCCTTCGTATAAGATAGTTTTCCATTTGTGGTTTATATTTCGGTTGATAGTTAAATAATATGACACGTAATAATACTTTTGTATTACATTCATTTCTTTGCAGCTGACAATTGGTGATAAAAAATTAGAATATTCACTGTTAAGTGATTCCGAAAAATATAATTATATTACAAATACAAATATGCTTATTATTATTAAATTTATTTCGTTATTAAAAGTGCATGCATAAACTCGGCTATTTTCTCTACACTGGCAATACTTATTAAAAAAAAATTGGATAACCGAAAACTGTCAAAATGATTTAGTAGTATTTACGTTTTGTGTGGAATGTAGACGATTATAGTAATTTAAACGGAGTTCCCTAATTTTTTTTAACAATAAAGATATGTAAAAGCCTAAAAAATCAAAATCACCAATTTCAAGAAAAATGATATTCCTAAATAGTGTAGTAATTAATGTTAATTCCTATTAAAAATTATTTTTGACCAATCTCTGTTTTGTAGTCTTGATTGATTTTCTATGACGTAGTTGTGCATTTGGCCTATGAGCATTGAAAAAGTTAAAAAATTATTTAATTTAATTAATGGCCTAACAAAGAGAAGTGAACAAGATTACTTATAAAAAAGTTTTAAGAGAAAAAGAGAAAAATTTGTTTGGTTAAGATAAAAAACACCAAAAAAAGGCGAAACCGAAAATGACAGAAACCACTGCCGATTTTGAAGAAAAGAGGACACCAACAACACCATCCGAAAATGGAACATCACATCACAAACCAATCGATCAATCAAATCAATTAAATAACTATTTTGCCTTGTACGATGCCTTCCGAGATCTATGTTCCAATAATGCTCAATACTTTGAAACGGACGATTCCGAAAATGGACAACGATTGCACGGTGCATTTATCGGTCTAATGGACCATTTGGAAACGGCCCGTTTGTATGTCATCGAAATACGTGGTTTTGCACATGAATACGATTTCAATGAACAGGTACCTGGGAATGGATATCGCAGTTTTCTATTGGTTGTCCGATCTTGTATTACACATGGCATAAAACTTAGCTCTTACATAATGCAACACAGAAGTTCGATATTATTTCGAAAATCCATGTATATGAAGTAAGGAGTTTCTATCGTTTTGCGAACATTTTTAGTAATTCTAGTTTTTTTTTTTATTTTTGCAATTCTCTTAGAGAGGTCGAAGCATGCAGTCATTTACTGGCCAGTCTCTGTACATGTCTACAGCATTTAATGACTTTGCGACAGTGGAGTGATACTGGCTCTTTATTTCCGGCTGGTGTACATACTGCCGCCGAATTATTTGCCACTGCAGAAACAATTAATCAGTACTGTTTCTATGGACGATGTATTGGAGTGCAGGTAATCACACATTTTTATCAAAATCATTTTATTAATTTTGTTTCCCCTACAAGAAGGTAAATACACTCTTAATCGATTCATTTCATTTCAAATCATCATTAGTACAAAGTCCATTATTAATGTGATTGTATTATCAACAGCAAGTGTTCAGCATGCCTATTGAATTCACTTGAAATTTTAAGATCTAATGATAAATAATAGAATGACGACTAATAATATATAAAAGCAACACATGTTGTGTTGATATAATCTAAAAGTATTAATTTCAATTGCAGATATGCATATTTAATATTCCGATAAATTTAATTATTGTTTGAACAAATTTATTTCATGTATACGTGCTGGCCAGGGTTTCCACAAATATGAATACAGCTCGAATTTACAGTTAAATGATATTTCAGAAATAACTGCTCTATAGATCTGTATAAAGATTAATGTGGAGTCCGAACCACTTTTGTGTTATCAATTATTTAATTCGAGAACTATTCATACATTATGTTAAAACCTTTGAATATAGAATATATACAGGAGAGACATACCTATTTGCCATGAAATAAAATATGCACACAACGTCGTGTGCAGCAATATGGAGGAGAAGAAGAATTCGCTGTTTTCATTAATACAAAAAATGCTAAAAAAAGGGCAAATTAAGGATTTTTTTCATAAAAAGGCCCAATCACTTCATTCGCTTCTATAGTCGACACGCTTCCGTGGAAAAGTTTGGCGAAAATATAGCTATAAGATTATGGTATTTACTTCTTAATTCTTGTATTGATCTATTCCAGGGGTTTCCCACTTTTGACTATCGCAGTGTCACAATTGTATTATTTATACTCACAAAAACGCCAGTTGGGAATCCTTAATCTATTCTATTGGAATTCACTGTTCTATATATTTTTTTTGTGGTCTAAATGATGTCAATTTTAATTGTTCGTACGATTTTCGTTTTCTAGTACTGTGACTCAATGCAATCCATTCTACGATTTCTGTCAATTTGTATGGCTGGTTTCTCGGAAGCATACTACAAAGATGGTGGAAAATTTTCGAAAACAACAAGCTCAATGTGGACGGGAGGAAAGTACTATTGGAATCCCGAGTTACGTGCTAGACGTATTGTTAATATATCACAAAATGCTGAAATAGATTTTTGCAAGGTAAGTGGGGGTTGTGGAATGGATGTCGAAATTTCAGCTCATTTTGATGATATATTCAAATGTAGAGTTTTTGGTCACTTGCCGAATCTGAATTGATGCACTTGTTACCCAGTGTCATTGGTTCAAGTATTAAAATAAACAAAGTCATCTCAATACCACCGGAACCATTGCAACTGACCAACACAAAGGACAATACTTTAATGGTTGACATTCCAGTGCCATCAAGTCATTTGGGTCCAGGATCTGTATTAGCACGATTACTGAGCTATAACTGTCATGCGGGCATGATGGGCGAACGAAAAAATAAAAGCAAAATGGATCCAGTGGCGGATGGTTTTATATTCCATTGTCATGGTGGCGGATTTGTTGCTCAAAGTTCAAAATCTCATGAATTGTATTTACGTGAATGGGCCACGGTTATAAATGTACCAATTCTATCGATTGACTATAGTCTGGCACCGGACGCACCATTTCCACGGGCTGTCGAAGAAGTTTTCTATGCTTATTGTTGGGCGATTAAAAATTGCTCATTACTTGGCACAACGGCATCGCGGATTATACTGGCCGGAGATTCGGCTGGTGCCAATTTAAATCTTGCCATTGCTATGAAGTGCATTGAGCTGAATGTACGGATACCAGATGGTTTATTTCTGGCTTATTGTCCGGTTCGAATAAATTTCGATCCTAGTCCGGCCAGACTGTTATGTCTAATGGATCCATTGTTGCCATTTGGCTTTATGATGCGATGTCTCAAAGCGTACGCTTGTCCTAGCAAGAAAGTAATAATGGCCAATAAGCAAAAGGTTGCCGAAAAGAATGCCATCAAATATGCAAAGGCTGAGACTAATAACAATGCATCGGCATCGACAAGTTCGGATGTTAATAATTTAAAATTGTCCGAAGGTGAATTGGAAACATTCGTAAATATTTCGGATGTTCAGCCGGGCAAGGATTCATGTTCGGCTGATGGTAGTTCACTATGGGAACACATCGATTATGATGATAATTTGCAAGAACACAAAAGTCCTGGCAGTGACGGCACCAGTGACACATTTGCAAGTGCATCGCTGCACAGTCAAACGGTTGGCAATACCGAAATGATAACACCAGACGAAAGTAATGGAATCTCATTTGAAGAAGACTCACAACCAATTACAATCCACAAACCGATTAACGATGATTTGGAGGATTTAACATATATTGCAAGTGAAGAGACACTGAACAAAATTGGCGACGAAGATACGTATCGGCCATTGTCGGCAGCCGCAGCCATTGAACTGGACAATGAACCGACACAAAGTAGTGAATCAACGGTAACGGAGTTTGTTGAACGATACATTTTGGATACGAGCAACGGTGCAGATCATCCAGTATTGCGATCGGTACCGACCACCAAATCAGAGGAAAATCTTTTACTGGAAGTCGGCTGTGAAGCGATTAAAGTACAAAATATTCAAAATAAATTCTACAAAGTTGTTGGTAACGTAACCAGTTCTGTTTCGAATCGATTTACCAGCATGACGACATCGACTCCAGTTCGTGAGTGTTCGGATTTTGCGTATGTTCGAACACGATTAAATTCAATGATACCGAAAAGTCCATCGGAAGAGTTTATTTTTGACATTCCACGTGATCCACTGTTGTCCCCGTTTTGGGCTACCGATGATGTATTATCACAGTTACCGCCTGTCAGTATATTGGTATGTGACATTTTTGAAAACATTCGAAATGTTTTTAATACATTTTTTAATTATAGTCAGTTGATATGGATCCCTGTCTGGATGATTGCGTTATGTTTGCCAAAAGGCTCAAATCACTCGGCAATAACATAACATTGGATATATTACAAGGTCTACCACATGGTTTTCTCAATTTCGTTAAGGTTTGTTCGGTCAATTCTATTGAATTACGGATTAACGAAAAATTTCGGTATTTTTTTTTGCAGATATCAAAAGAGGCCCACGAAGGCAACAAAATGTGCATAAAACGAATATCTCAATTAATGGAAACGATCAATTCTGACGAACAAAAATGTACTGCTTGAAGACATGTTCTGCTTCTAGTTTTTACTTAAAAAGTATTTTATTTAATACGCGCCTATTTACTAACTTATTGCTTTTAAAAATATTTATTTTTTTATCGAAAAAGTTTTTTATAAAATTCTTTTTGTTGTATGTGCTACGTGTACTTATTTTACCGAGTACCTTTTTCTGTGAGACAACAACGTTTTGGATGTTTTTTTTTTAAATTTATTATTGTAGTGTAAAATATTGTTAAAACTCTTGCTATTGTTGTAAAGAAAAAAAAAATGAAAATTTAAATATATTATATTACCAGTTGGTTAATTGATTGTTTTCTATTTTCGAAATTCGAACATTTTCTATTTGCTAAAATATTAGGTTTCAAGGTACTGATTAATGATTCATACTGATAATTATTATAGGAAGGATACCTGTACTCCTGTACATTATTGGACAAAGTTCAAACTAAAAGATCTCGACAATGGACCAAATCCTTTTTATACAAAAAAATTAGTTCTTGGGAACACGCAGTTCATAGGAGAATAAAATAAAAACTAAAAGTTTTCTGAGAATCGATGTTAATTGGACGATGAATGATTTTGATGATATTCTGACAGAGATAATAGACGTTAGTCAATGATATCAAATTTAGCATTGCCAAACTTCAATTTAGAGAATCAAAAATTCATCAAATCTGTGCATGTCACTTATTTTATTCAAAATTATTTCAACAAAACAAAAATTTGTTTTTTCTTGTAATTGTTGGATACATACAAATCCACTTTTGCTTAGTTAGTGGTCAAGAATGTTAATTTTTCATTCAGCTGAAGTTGCGTCTTAATTAATTGCGATAATGTGACAACCATCAATAGATCCTTAACATTTGAATTAAACATTTGGGCAAACTGATCGGTTGACATATGTGGAACGGAATTAATTAGATCGAGAAGCGAACGTCCAACAGCATTGTTTGCCTGTTGTTTACCGCTGAGCACATCCTCAACATAGGCAACAACTTGATCGAGTAATGACAATAATTTACTGGATGCCTCAGACACTTGTGCTAAGTCGAGCATTGGTGAAACGGTTTTTGGGCGACTTGGCGGTGTAACGGCAATGGTTTTTTGGCATAATTGTAAACCAACGACCTAATCGGGAGAGAAGAAAAATGTTCGAATAAAATGGATATTTGTCTGCAGATATTGACTATACCTCAGGTTCATAACATGTAACATCTCCGTTAATTGGTGTAAACATGCATCCAGACTTTCCACCAGGCACACCTAAACTTACACAGACGTATGCCTTCAATCCCATACGACCGCCCTGAAGAGAAGTGTCGACCGTTAAATGAATAGGATTATTGCATTCACGTGCATAATATTCATGAATTACTGAACTGTGATTGGTCACTTCATTGCCAGTTGCCCACCAGCCTAAAAATTAAATATTTTTAAAAAGTTCTATACGACAAATACTGGAGATGACGTGTTATGATGATGATGGTAACAATTGACTGACCTACAATATTTTCCGATGAATTTACACGTCTATTCAATTCATAGACATCCAGAGCATAGCTCAGTTCAGCCTCCACTTGATCGTCATGTTCCTTGTGGGGTACGCAGAAACAATTTGTCACTTCTACAACACCTTTGTCAACCGAACCTAATAACAATTGGAATCAGTAATTAGCTTCTAGGATCACTTTGTAAAATTCTAAAATCTTCTTCGAACATACCCAATAATGTGCCAATAACGCGTTTTGATTCGGCATTACGGCGTTCGTAGGCGTCGACAACTTGAAACAAAACAAGTGGATGGACGCGTACGGTTAAATTTAATGCAGACATATTCGAAATAAATGAAGCTGGATCCGGTTTATCGCGGTTGGCCATTGTGATTGCGATAAATAATAGAAAAAAAGTATTTTTACAAGTTTTTTTAGTTAATTAACTTTTTTTTTGCACACCGTGTCAAAAAATTTCCAATTAAAAAAAACTTTGACGTTTTGTAGTAGTCACGTGGCGTGGCCCGCAAATAAAAATAACGCATGGCTTACAAACCTATTATAAGAAAGTGTCCATTTTCACCATTTACAATAATGGCGTTAGTTGCTTCGTCGATATGATTTTGAGTGTTTGTTCAATTCGGTAAGCTTTTTTCGTACTTTACCCACTCTATAATTTATATGAATAAAAAATTATTTAGCGATTTTCTAATAATAATCATTAATTTTTTTTAAAAAAAGATCTTTAATCTTTTAAAACCTTTTAAAATATTACAAATTAAAGCCTGTATTTTATTTTTTTATTTATATATATTAATAATATACATAGTATTGTAACTGTACATTTAATGACAATTCAACACACGAAAAAATTAATTATTTTGTTTTTGAAATAGATTTCCACTTAACAATGATAGTAACATATTGGCTATTATAATACATTTTTTTATTAAAAAAAAAAAAAAATTTAAAGCATCAACAGAAAAAACAATAGTAAAAAAACGAGAAAAACAATTATTATTTTTAATTATTTGAATATCAATCTAAGTATTGCAGTTATTTAAAAAAAAAAATTTATAAATCAATCAACAGAAGAAAAAAATTCTCGTTTAGTTTCGTTTTCTTAACAAATTTACAAATAATACTGAATTATTACAAAACAAAATATTTTTTGATGTTTCCAAGCACCCTACTAGAAGTATTTTTTTTTTTTAAATGTACTTTATATTTGTAATTTGTTTTATATTAATTTTATAATTATTTAAAAAAAAAATATGTTCTACACATGAACAAAAAAAAAATTTACAATGAAACAAAAAATCGATTAAATCAAGAGGAGGGGGGAATAGAAAGTTCTATTAAAAATTTGAACAAACAAAAAAACAAAGTATTTTTGGAATGCAATTTTTTTTTCTTGTTTTTTTTTTAACGATTAAAGAGACACACACAGAAGATTTTGTTTTTTGTTTCATCAATCCTTTTTTTTTTAATAATTAATAATAAATTTTAAAACTTTTACTTTAACTCTAACTTTTTTTTGTTTCAACTTTATCATTTAAAATTTAGTAATTATTGTACGACACGACTTTAGTGTTTTTTTTTCATTTCATTTTTTTTGATGATCATCTCTGTAAAGCGAGTGGCGACGAGTCTACTGGGAATTTAATCTTCCAAATTGCGGAAGGCTTGCTGTAAGTCTTCGTGTAATTGATCGAAATCGGCTTTAATTTTGGCTTCGCCATCTTTAACTGGATCCTGTTTGTGGAAGGAAGGAGTGTGTTTATAATTTGTTACATAAAAATCAAAGAAATTATTTTAAAAAAAAGTTCTAAAAATACTGTGCTGAAATTTGGCAGCCATCACTAAAGAAGATGAAAGCAAGAGACTTGCTAAAAAGTTCAATGTAAAAATCTCTAGAGTAGGTATACAACCAAATCTTATTATGGTATACCGTCAGGAACATATGGAACACTACAGAAATTATTACGGAAGAATACTTTTTAGGTTCCTATACAGATCAAGCATGTTTCAACTCTAGAAAATGACTCTATTTGGGACTACGGGTTCAAACGGAATTTACTTACCATCGATTTTTCACAAATATATCAAAACCAAAAAAAAACTTACCTTGAATTTCATCGAAGACAATTGATACATAATATTACCCATCGCATCTCGAATAACGTTCCATGTAATTTTATTTTCTGATTGGGCAGTCGACTCAACGGCATGACGTGACATATCATAGAATGCAATAATGTTCTTAAGCATACCAACAGTTTTGTAGAATGGACAGAAACGATCGTACGATGAATATGAGTTCTGTTGTAGGAAATCATCTTTTAGAAGTTTAGCAACTTCCAATGTAATTTTATCGGTTTCGGCCAATGATGCTTTACCGACCAGCTGTACAATTTCGGATAGATCTTCTTCTTCTTGTAGAATTTCCTTAACCTTGGTTCGGAGTGGAACAAACTCTTGGAAATTTTTATCATAGAAATCATCCAAGGCACGCATGTATTTACTGTGGATTGGGGGGAGAGGAATTTGTTTATTGATTTTGAATTCAAAGGGAACATTTCCTAGACTTACCTGTAAGAAATAAGCCAATTGATCGATGGGAAATGTTTGCGTTGAGCCAATTTTTTGTCCAAACCCCAGAACACTTGGACAATACCAAGCGTTGCAGATGTAACAGGATCAGAGAAATCACCACCTGGAGGTGATACGGCACCAACAATCGATACAGAACCTTCACGTTCTGGATTGCCCATACACTTAACACGACCGGCACGTTCATAGAAAGAGGCAAGACGTGCACCCAAATAGGCTGGATAACCAGAATCGGCCGGCATCTCAGCCAAACGACCGGAAATTTCTCGAAGTGCCTCAGCCCATCGGGATGTTGAATCGGCCATCATCGATACGTTGTAACCCATGTCACGGAAATATTCGGAGAGTGTAATACCCGTGTAAATGGAGGCTTCACGAGCAGCTACTGGCATGTTTGATGTGTTGGCTACCAGTGCTGTACGTTTCATAATCGATTCAGTGACACCGTCAATTTCAACGGATAATTCGGGGAAATCGCGAAGTACTTCGGACATTTCATTGCCTCGTTCACCACAGCCAACATAAACAATGACATCAGAGTTGGAGTACTTTGATAGAGACTGTGAGATGACAGTTTTACCACAACCAAAAGCACCAGGAATAGCAGTCGTACCACCTTGGACACATGGAAATAGTGAATCCAATACACGTTGTCCAGTTAGAAGTGGATGATTGGCTGGAAGTTTTTCGGTACATGGACGTGGTTGACGGACAGGCCACACTGATAACATAGTGTGTTTGGTGATTTCATTGTCAAACTCCGTTTCCAGTACAACATCGGTAACAGTGTAATTGCCAGCCGGTGCAATATATTTAACAGTACCCTTGGCACGTGGTGGTACTAACATTTTATGTTTGACCAATGTATTTTCATGGACAAGACCGTACAAATCACCACCGGTAATATGTGAGCCAATTCGTACAGACAATGGATTGAAATCCCATGATTGTGTTCGGGATAATGATGGTACGTTAATACCCTTGGGAATGTAGATGGAATTTGTTAATTCGTTAATGTCTTTCAATGGACGTTGGATACCATCAAAAATACTGCCCATAATACCGGGACCTAATTCAACGGACAGCGGCTTGCCTGTTCGTAGAACAGGATCACCAACGGTTACACCGGAAGTTTCTTCGTATACCTGAATAGTGGCCATGTCACCTTCAAGACGAATAATTTCACCGACCAGTTCGAAATAGCCGACACGAACTAACTCGTACATAGCCGATCCAGCCATGCGTTCGGCAGTAACGACTAAAATTAATGATTTTAGTTTGAATAATGTGTATGTGTATATGTGTGTTTTATGACTTACCAGGACCAGAGACGGCGTACACATAACCGAACTTTGATTCACGTTCTTCATCTCCAATTCTTTTCAAATTAGCCATGTTTGTGAGGATTTAGTTCTAGAATAGCGGAAAAAATGTATTTCGTTAATCAAGGAGTTATGTCATTTTTAGGTCTTTCAGTGAATTGTAGGTATGAAAAAGTTGAGAATTTAGGGTATTGATAATTAGGTGAAAACATTCCATTAGTGTGACACGATATGAAATGACTAGCAATCAACGACATGAAATTCTCTTTGAACTTTGTAGTTTATGATTTGTCTTATTGGAGACCAATAACTATAATGTTAAATAATTTTAAATAATTAATGTAGACTGAAAATTCATTTTTAAACTAAGTAACTAAACGTTCTAACAAAGGTTTAAACAGGGCTCTTAATTTTAACGCTAAAGTGTTGGACAGATGGGAACAATCTTGGAAATGGTTATAGCTAGTAACTCAGATCTTACATGGGAATAAAGTTGCTAAGGTACAAACATGAAAAAACTTTGCCGAGAAGATTGATTGAATTTGAAGGCAAACTCTGTTAGATGGTTACATAACAAGGGCGTAATTTATGCAACATTTTCGGGTATTTATAGAAATTAAAACATTGATGGATGGCCCATTTCAATTTATTTGCATATAGTAGAAAATCGAGTAACTAGCCAGTTGTAGCATAAATTGGACCTTATGGAGATTTGAAAATAACGAGTTTCACGGGGCTAGCTAGAGCAACTCAAATCAGCAAACTATAAAAATTTTCTGGCAGCAATTAAAATAAGGTCACGCGAAAGATTAAATTTAATTAACATTTTTAATTATTTTATTTATTTACATAGAAACATAAGTTTTCCACATTATGACCTAACAGAATGTACGTTGATAAAATAGAAAAATTGATTTTCCGTTATCATAATGGGTCCAATGAATGGGAGGAGTCTAAAATTTCGACAATTTAACTGTAAAACAAATGAAAATTATTGAAATACAATAAAATGGCAACATAACTCAATTATAACAAATGCTAATTGTGCATTTATTTCGTTTTACTAATTGAATCTTAGGAATTTTCACTTGAAATTCGGGTCACATGACCGAAATTAATTTTATCAATTTTGCGATCACACGTTCAACGAAATATGGCAAAAACACATAAAAACAACTAAAACAATGAAAAAATCACTAATTCATGGAATACGCATTGATTAAAAGAACATTTTCAACATTTTCCAATAAAATTATTCACATTTTATGAAATTTTGATCAAGTCAAGATGAAAAAAAAAAAAAAAAAAAATCTCGTGCACAATATTTCTTATTCAATTTTAACGTTAGGCATCCTTATCCATATCTTTAAAACACAATAATATAATTGAAAGGAATAAATTATTAATGATTTAAAATAATATATGAGACTTACGCAAAACGTCTGTATTTTTTATTGCAACCAACTAAAATAAGAATTAAATCTCCCGTAAAATTGTAGTATCACAAGACCGTCAGCTGACACCACGAAGTTGATGGAACAACGAGAATCGAAATGGTGTTTCGAGTGCGGGAGCATGAGAAGTACAAGATTAGATTTAGTACTTCTATTGCGGGAGCTGTGGAAAAATGTCATATATTGAACGTATGGGAATTGGGTCGATATACGCAAAATTGATTACCTATATTAATTTTTATTATTGCAATTCGTGACATTTTGTACACGTTCTAAAAATAAGTTATATTATTTGTTTAATTACTTTATTTTTTTTAATAAACCCATTTAAACTCTTATAGATTTTCATACCCTCTTTTGGATTTCCTACAAAAAATTGTGTTTGGTTTGTTTCTGGAGCTAAACTTAAATCATGCACGACGTACAAAGAAAGTAACGCCATTGTTGTGAAGTGTTTTGTAGTAGCATTAGAATTTTTTGGATTTAAAAAAAACAGGGTTTAAAAATGTTATACGGCCGAAATCACGTGACTATTCAGTGTTTGGAAACCCACTTGCTGGCCAATTTGCATGCTGTTCTGCTGTGATAACAAGAAAGCAAAATTTTATTGATTTATTTTATGTGAAAACGGTTTAGTTAAAGTATTTCTAAGTTAAACAAATAGTTAAACACCATAAACTATGACCAGGTAATCGTTGTTGCACAGTGTTTGAAGAAATTTGCCCAGGTTGCGTATATTTTGGCACGACCATAACCAAACTTTTTTTTTCTCATTAAAATACATCTTATATTCTAATGCTTCGTTATAATTTACTATTCAAGGTTCCTTTTTACTAAAATAAACTATTTTAATGTATAAATGGTAATGCATATCGACAAATATATATTTACAATAAATCTTATAAAAATGTTGTAGAGCAAGTATAGAACTCGGGGACGTTACTCCACATAACATAAAACAGTTAAAAAAATTGAATACTGTTGTTTTTCCCGTATCGTACAATGATAAATTCTACATTGATGTTTTGGAAGCTGGTGAATTGGCCAAACTTGCCTACTACAATGATATTGTTGTAGGAGCCGTTTGTTGTCGCATCGATACATCAGAAAATCAAAGACGATTGTACATTATGACATTGGGCTGTCTATTTCCATATCGACGATTAGGCATTGGTTCGGTTATGGTCAATCATATACTTAATTATGTTGAAAAGGATGGCAACTTTGATAGTATATTTCTGTAAGGCCCAAATCATTGTTTTTTCCATTTAGAAAATTTCTATTATTGAGATTGGATTTTTAGGCATGTACAAGTGAATAACGAGAGTGCCATAGAGTTCTATAAAAAATTCGGATTTGAAATTGTCGAAACAAAAAAACATTACTACAAACGTATTGAACCTGCCGACGCTCATGTTCTTCAGAAGAATCTTAAGAAAGTATTGAATAATAGTCATGTATTACCGATAGCTACGAACAATGGGCATCATCCACAAGTAAATGGTATTATTGATGTACAGAATTGTAATCATCAGCATGGCAAAACTAAAGCTTAAGTTACGTTAAATGATAAAATCAAAAACACTAAGATAAGAAGAAAAAAAAATATTACATGAGGAGAGACATGTTTTGGAATTGTCCCGCAAAAAAGGATTCCAATAAAAAAAGTAACTGTTTATGTTTAATTATTTTTAATTTATATGTTTTTTTTTTGTTTTCCTTTTAAAATTTAAAATGTTTTTGTTCATCACACCACTAAACAGGAACTGAGATTTTTGTTGCACATTATGTTATTATTTTGTCTAATGGAATTTCTTTAATTAATTATTTTTATGCTGAACTACATGATCAAGAGATATTCAAGTATCCAGAGTATTTTTTTCTAGGATCTTTAAAAACCAGAAAAGCTGATAATTAGTTGTGACCAACTTAATATGTTTTAATATGGTCAACATTCTCTTGTACTTCTGAGTTTATAAATAATAAAATAAATAGAGGCTATTCTAAAGAAAAAAAATTAAGAAAGGATTGTTTGACGACCATTATTTCGGAGATCTTTCACTTAATTTTATTCCTATTCCTATGCATGTCAGTTTTTTCGAAATTCTATGACTATCCAGTTACTGTTCACTGTGATCTCTTTAAATTGCACTGGATACAAAATTTAAAAAAAAAAACATTTTAAATTGCCGTGTTCAAATACAAAATTATAATACATACAGAAATGTGCAAGAAAAATTATCACTTCCTCATTAATTGATTTATAGCACTTTTGTTTTGGTACAGATTTTTCATTCTCAAAATTGTGCTCTAATTTGATGAGATGCATATATTCAAGAAAAATATGTTTTTTTTTAATTGGCATGATCCTAAAAGCACCAGCAAAAAGAAAAAAGGTAAATTACTTAAAAAAAATATTTTTTTTTTGTTTAAATTTTATAAATAAAACAAATCAGTCGATTGATGTTGAATTTGTTAATATTTTTGAGTTTGACTGAAAATTGTAATTAATATTTGAATAAATGGAAAGTTACATTGTATAAGAGAGTTAGGTAACAAGTAAAAATTAAGATTTTTAGTTTTTAAATTTGATGGTAAAAGGGTTGGCAAAGACATATTTAATGAATAGGATTTTACTTACTGAGAACATTTATTTTGAGTTGTAAACGTTAAATTTGTTCAGAAATCTGAACGGTGTCTAGATTTTAAAAAAAAAGTTGAAGGTTTCTGTAATAAGCTCTGACTATAGACACACACACAGTTAAATAAATTGGTTTTACCAATCGTGTCCATTTAAGTTTTAAGCAGACATAAACTCATACATTCATAGACTGTCGATTTAATTGCATCAGTACAATCCAATGTAAAATGTCAATGACTCACAAGCGGTTATAAAAAATAAACATAAACATCAACTACTACGCACATTTTTATAACGAGTAGTATAGAAAAATAGCAAATCGCACCTATTACGGTTTAAGAGGCTATACGTAGAATACAACATTACAGGGTTCTCAAGTGTATAGATTTATGCAAATAATATTTCTGTAGCGTTTCGTAAATGGAATCATCCAATGATGATGAGTTCAGTTTTCTACATATTTTCAATGTTCCGAAATTTTTGCATTATTATCTTAAGGTTCAGGTACCGCAAGGCTCCGTGGGCATGCCACTGTACCAAGTGTATTTTACTTTATTGTAAACATAATTTCTTCTTCGTAAAAGAGAACATTGAATATAGAGAGACCTACAAAACTATCAATTGTGTACTAATATATTACACTTACTTATCGAATGGTACTCCGCTAATTGGTTGGACTGATTCACCAATGTCTAACTGTAGTATTTGGACAGAAAAAATATAAATATACCGTAAAATTCCTATAAGTAGGAAAAAATGTCTACTTACAGAGAAACTTCCTATGAGTAGGACAAAATTGATTTAGTCTTATTATTCCTACTTATAAGAATTCTTCCTTATAGGATTCCTACTTATACGAATTTTACTGTAGTATGGAAATCTCGGTGCTTAATCTGTCTGACTACTGTTGCATTTTAAGGTATAGACTTTGTAGAATCGATTCCTTCACTTCTTGTATTTATGCATTATCTTTATAACTGACATAATTATATATAAGTCTAATTAAATCTGATAATTCATACACCTAGAAACAAAACCAGTCATAATATTAGCTTGACTTACTTTTTACTATTATTTAACACTCCTAGTTACTTACCGATTAAATGTTCATATACATATCTATGTAACTCATTAATTAATTAATTAATTTTTAAAAATAAGTCGCATATGTAGTATGAACATAAATTGATAGAGACATAAGTCAAAAACAAGTAATACGACTTTCGCCACCGGATATAAATTTGTGCTCTCCCAGAACTCTCCTGCTCACTTGAACATACGATCTCTTTTTTATAAGATACAGAAGAAGAAAAAGATGAAAAAAAAATCCATCAAAACATGACTAGGTACAATTGACATAATATTGCAACACACAAAACAACTGTCGCAATTATTTTTCTAGATAGTACCCCGACTAATTAATGGAAAGAGAAGAAAAAAAAAATTGCAAATTTTCGCAAGCTTTCGTTCGTGAATGTATTATAATTATAGTCGCACATATTTAATTATAAGATATTGGTAAATAGAATTTATTGTAAATGGTAAAGTTTGATTGTTATAGCGTCCTTCATCCATCATCAACAATATGAATCTGTTCCTCAATAGATAGATAATCTTTCAGTATTAGTGAAAATGCATAATATTTCCTTGATAGCGGGCACACAAAATCAAAATCGTGACCAATCGTTAGGTATTTTATTGAAATATTCTCATTCTCTCATTCTCAAAGATACGAAATCATAACGTAAATAATTACCAATAGGTTTTTAGGTTTTTATTATTTATTGTTTTAATTGGAATTTTGATCTTTTGTTGTTTATCAAAGATTTTATTAAACAACAAGACAAAACGATTGAAAATCTAATATTAATATTAAATGAAGGACAACACAGTGCATTTCTGTCGTTTATATTTTATGGTCTGTGTATAACCTAAACAGCAACAGTACACGGTTACACACGGCAAATAAAAACATTTAAAAGTAAAACAGCGTGAACAAAGAATATAGTACACATAAACTATATGGGGACACCTGGGAAAGTTATTAATATTCAATTTAAATAATATTTTTGGTTAACAAATACCGCACCTATTATATTATTATTATTATTATGTTTTATTATTGTTATTAGTGCTGCTTTATTAACGATAGAATAAATCTCACGGAATAATTATATTCAACATTGAAACATAATTATGATATTATGTTGATAAACTATGTGCTAAGTCTGTTGGGAATACATTTTTTTTCTTCAAATGACACTTTAAGTATCAATTGTACGATAGAATTTATTTAACCAGTCATTAGTGTAATGTGATTCCCATGAGCCAGAATTTTTGCTGAAGAAATATGTGCGTGTCTTACATACCAATAATAAGATTTATAAAAAGTTGCCATATTTGGGATTGTTATTAATTTTTTAAAATAAATTAGCTTTTTTAAGGTTGCTCTTAGGTGACAATTTGTATCATTAACGTTTTTTTTTTTTTAAATAAATCACAGTTTTTATCATTTACATATATGATTTATTGGTTATAAAACGGTCTTTAATAAGTTTTTTTGTAGAGACTTATTTTTTGTAAAACCTTACAAATGCTCGCAAAACAAAACAGTTATTTTGAAACGTAAAATTGTGCGAAAGAATTGGTTTTAAAAAAAATTTCCACCTTTGACACCGAAACGTTTTCTTTTGAAATTAATTTTTTATCTAAAATTTATTTTTGCAACCATAAATCCACCATTTGGGTATACATTTTAGTTAGAAAATTAACTAAGATCACTTATTCAACTATCTTATCTCTATCTATAGTTTTCGTTGTTGATCATTACCCCCTAGTTGGTATTCGATTGTCTCAGTAAATGATCTAATCAATGATAAGTTATCATAGAACTGAAACAGTTCATTGTTTGAATAGGAATAGGAAGTCCATTCAGATTTTAGTAGCTTATTGGGTCTCTGACAGTAATATTCTTAAAAATAATAGCCCGAGCTGGTTTAAACTCAGAAGTACATCCAAATCAAATTTTCCAATTATATCTCAGAAATCGCATTTAGAAATGAGGAAATTTGGGAAATGTGATAGGTCTATTGAGAAATCTCCCGACCTGACGCTAGCAAAAGATTGTTTCGGATATTAAGAAATTTTGCTTGGATTATATTTTTAAATTTCATTCACTTATTGACTTAATTTTTGTAGTAACTACACAGAGTTCACCTATAAATTTAGACATTTTTAATGAAATTATTGATTTTGTAATTTATATGATTTAAGCTTGAAGGGGTTAACAGCAAAATATTCTCACTGTAGCAAATGTTGTTCCTATTCACTGACACTATATATATATTTATGCATAATACAAGAAAATTGCCAATATATACTATTTGAAGTCGACTTCATTCATAAATAACTAAAAGTTCACAGCAATTACGATCGTTGATTTTATGTATAGATGAAATTTGATCAATGTGATATAAACAACATGATATATGATCTATCTACTATGTGGACTAGTTAGTTATAATGTTTATACCCTTTCTTTGATGACTGATTATTATATTCTGATTTGCTATATGCATATGCAGTGTAATGACGAAAGGTGCCTGGGTCCCCACTACACCAATAAGATATCCACATCATATATAGAAATCATCATAAATCAGGTTGCAAAATCTGTTGGTTGACACAAATCATAGAAGTTAAAAAGAAAAAAAAAAGAAAAAAAAATTCCTCAACCACATTCATATACAGAGAGGTCTATTACCTCACTTCCTTGAAAATGACTATCTGTCTGCGCCACAGTGGCTGCAATACCGGTAAATTGTACACAAGGAACGAGATGTGGATAGTTTGGTTGGTTCGTAATTCTATAGCTACATACATTTAGTATGATTACTTACCTTTACACAAAAATTGAATAATTTTTCTAATACACAGAACATAAATGATGGTTGGGTTGGTATATTTCAATTTCAATTGCCATTTTTAATGATAGATACGGACAATAATTTTCCCTTTCTTTACTTTGGTATTTTTATTCATATAAGAACAATTTTTTTTTTCTCAAAACAATTATAATATTCTTATGGGAAAATTCATGGTATAAAAGGTATGGGTTACCGGACAGATGCAACCAAATAGTTTTTTGAATTCGTTCAGTGCAGTTGGTATTATTATAGACACAAAAGAAAAACAATTTTATAAAAATGAAGTTTGCTGTAAGTCCTTTGAATTATTTTTTGGTGGAGAGAAAAAACAGGATTTACATTTAGTGTTCCTATTTTGATATTCTAAATTGTTGAAAAACTAAAATTTAAAAGCCCTTCGTTGGGCGCCAAATTATAAAGCTCTCTTGTGTGAATAATTAGGAAAACAAAATAAATTCCTGTTTTTAAATATTTAATTAAAAAAGCATTCACACAAATACGCAATTTATATATACCTACATACATATATAGGTAGCCCTGTTAGTTGTCCTTGGTGTTGTCTCAGCCGCTGTTGGTGCTGATGAAAAAAAGACTGAGAAACGTGGTCTCCTTGGTCTTGGCTATGGTGGACTAGGATATGGATACGGTGGACATGGTTATGGTCATGGTTTCGGACATGGATACGATGCATTACCATTACAGGGATATGGTGGATATGGACATGGTTTGGAACCCTATCATGGATTTGGATATGGAAGCTATGGTCATGGTTTAGGTCATGACTTAGGTCATGGCTTAGGTCATGGTTTTGGTGATGGTTTAGGTCATGGTTTTGGACATGGTTTCGGACATGGTTTGGGCGTACCAGTTGTTAGCCATTCTCTACCCGTTGTACATGCTGCACCAATTCCATTAGCACATGGTTATGGCTATGGAGGACATGGACTGTTGCATTAAGTGTTTTTTTTTTTGGAATGTTTATAGTGTGTGATTTAAATTTTCCAGTGTCAGATACAATGTCTGTTATTTGGATGAATTGTATTTTGAAATTTATGTGCCAAAATTTTCAAGTTTACAAACTAACAAAAACTTAAAAAATTGTTGTAAATACAATAAAAAAAGTTTTTATTTTTTTACTATTTGTTTTATTTTTATTATTTTACTCAATCGTATATGTAATCTAATCCTTTAGATTACTTTATGAACTCCGATATCTTTCTGAGAAGCCGAATCCACTATATTATACTTAACTACTACTACTTTTTATTGCATATTTTACAAAGCACTTTCTCTCAGAATTTGACTTAGTTCTATTAACATTTTTGTTCCAAAAACAGAATAGAGATAGATATTTAGAACCACCCATAGCCGAGTGAAGTAGATAATAGGCACAGTTGAAAAAAGTGTTCGTACTTATAAGTACATATTAATTATGTACTAAAATATGTTTTTTTTTAAGAATTAAATATTATGGCTATTATATGTACATGACAGTCCCAATATGTAGACTGAAGTCTTACCATTGCTAGACAGTCACAACGTACTCTCAATTATCTCCATTACAGTCGTATTTCTAACGGTTGACAACTGCTATATCTAGGTATATAAGTACTGTCTATCATTTATACTAGTAACATTACAGTTTGTTAATGAAGTACCAAAAATGACTGAAATTTGTTAGTTCTTTCAGACTCAGAATAAAAAAATTAGATAAACTATAAATCAACTACAAAACCTTATTGATTTTCAGCTAATTACGAAAAAGTAAACTTTAACTGCAAAGTATGAGTAGTAAAAATATAGTAAATTGCATTATTTTTGGAATCATCTGCGAAGATAGTAACTTTTTATACCCGTTTGATGTTAATCAAGGGTATTATAACTTTGGTACGGAGTTTGTAACACCCCTTAATATTCATCGTAGAAAAAAAGTTTCAACACCATTGTCTTTCTCGTCAAATTCTACGTCGAATTATGCATGTCCGTCCGCCTGTCCGTCTGTCCGTCTGTCCGTCTCTCCATGATCAAGATTCCGGCTGAAGCTAGAAAGCTGAAATTTTGACAGTTTATTATGTACTACTAGAGTAAGATCTCTATTGTTTTTGGAGCAAATCGAACAAAAAATAGGGGAGGCTGTGGTACAATGTACATCTAATTATGATATTAACCATTCATTTACTCGAAAGGTAGTCGAAATGTAGAAAAAATGAATATGACAACGATTATAGAGAATACAAAAATGAAGATTTTATTCGTAGACCAAAAAGTTGTACGACCTACCGTTATGGCGCTGCAATCAATTTTATTGGATTTCTAAGGTTTTTAATCATTTACTCGAAAAGTATTTAGATTACGGAAAAAATGAATATAATGAAAAAAGAATAAAAAAATGAAAATTTCATTCATAGACTAAAAAGTTTCACAAAATACCGTTATGGCGCTGCAATCAATTTTATGTCATTTCTAGGGTTTGTATTTAATTTATCCAATTATATTTATTGTACAGACACAATAGACACGGACAAAGTTGTAAATAATAAGCAAGTGCGCATACGGGTATATTACAATCGGCGTAGCCAATTTTTCTTTCTTTACTGGTATTACTATATTTTTCGGTGAATAATGAGTAAATTACCGTCGGTACATTACACCTGCAATGTAGATGGAGTGATTGAACAAAATTCTATCAATTCTAATCTTAAGACTTAAATACAAGAAATATTAACTTTTTACACATTTTTAAGGATTTCTTGACTATTTAACAGACATCATTATAGGGACGAACATGTGACAATTTGACCTTAAACATTTAACTTTTTCAGCGATTATCACTTGAATTATTGCCAAGGTAAAATTATTATTTAAATTTATTAATTTCGATAAAATTTTTTAATTTTATTTTTTTTTCATTTTAGTTTTTAAGATTATTCAATACATAATATATTGCAGTCCTATTAAAGTGAGAATTCAGTTTTTCGCTTTTAAAATCTTTGTTAACTCTAACTCAAACTTTGAACTATATGGACATGGACAAGCTATATAAGAAGGTAAATATTAAAACTTGTTGAGCTTTTACGACTTTAAGACGTACCTACATATATGTCGACTACTGTTTACCAATTTAATAACTTAATTTACTACCTTCACACTAGATTTTAAAATAATTGGTAATGTATATTTATTGAAATGTTTTTTTTATGCAATATCTATATCGATAATAATTTGCTATGGGCTATGAAATATTATAACAAAAATATTGCGGTGTGGGTAATTATTTCAATCAAATTTTATTGATCTTTTTATTTTATAAAAATTTCAAAATTTTATCTAAACGATTTACTTAATATAAAGTAATTTATTTATATACAAACAAATATATAAAACATACAACGCTTTATAAAAGTGAATGGCTAACTAAATGGTTGGCCATACCGATAACTCAACAATTTGACCTATATTTAATCGATATTATAAAATTTAATAATAAATTATCAATTATTATTTATCTCTAATTAACGACTAAGTAACAATTTTATGAATCATGGTATATTGTGCATACCAATTTGTTAGTAGGTTCGCGTTCGACTATTTAATCGTACCTCATAGCTTGATGGTCCTGTGTAGCTTCCGTGATTTGAGGCTTCTTCATAACCTTGCTCATTAAAAGCATTCAAATGACCTTGCTGAAGCTCATGATGATGATTATGATGCTGCTGCTGTTGTTGTTGTTGAAGATGATGATCTGTACAAATATATACATTATCGATTACGTATGTATGTTAGGTATTTTAATGTTAATTAATTATTACGCATTAAGTTAAATACAGGTTGCGAGTACTTTATAGTTCAGTCAAACTAACGCTATTTAAAATTTCAATTTATTTTCTTGTCAGAACTTCAATGAAAACTAATATTAATTAATAATTCTACGTGAAAATTATGTAAAGAAGTTTAGATAAAATTGTATTCTCATATGATTTTACAAAACTTTGAAATGAGGCTCTACTTAAACCTTTTTTTTGCATTTGAATCACCTATCAATTAACATTTTTTTTATACAAATTATATAAATACATGGTGGATATGACCCTAAACAGAGTAGGGACAGTATTACATTACTACATATATGGGAAGCACTCTTAACATTTTCTATTTGAATTTGTTTCGTTTCCCTCGACTGAATTTGTTAAATTCTAATTTTCATATAAGTAATTTGGATCTGAAAGAGTGATTTGTCAATGCTTGTTTAACCCTTATGTGGACGGCGAGATACAAATGTACCTAAAGTGACTTTGAACGTAAATATCTCTGTTATTTATTATAGTAACAACCTAAAATTTCAGGATAGCTATCAGACCGACGAAAAAAACAATTTGCAACTATAGTTTGTCTTCTCAAGTGTCATATTGCCTGCTTCAGGCAAGTTCCAAAAAACAAACACCTTCAACAGGACGGCATAGGTACAAATGTAGCTATATGAAGATATTGACAATATTCAATTACATTTGATACTACATTTTTTTCATACTATATTCAGATATTTAACTTTAACAATGTCCTCCTAAATCATCTGATTAAAACGTTAATACTTTAACCGAACTATAAAGCTTGATGTAGAAATCTTTATTTAATGATAGATACTCCTAATGTAGCATTATGTTAAGTACATTTATTGTGTACACATACCTTGAACAAAGTCTTGGCCACTTAGTTGATGTTGATGAACCGCATTACTAGTTTCCGGACTTTGATATAGTTGACTCAACTGATGTGATGGATATTCATTTTGTTGATATTCTCTGTCGAATATTGATTGAAGTTCTAGCTGAGCTGATCGTTGATCATTACCACCATATGGTGGTAGAAGTGTAATCGCCGGACGATTAAATACTGTTGTTGGTGTCGATGATGGTGTCTGATGTGTTACGATAATTGGTCGCCATTGATCTGGTTGAGTGTTTGTTATGAATGAACCAGGAATGGGTATGGATGTAGGAATTGTAGTAATAGGTGGTGATTGAGATGGAAATGGTACAGGTATAAATTGTGGTTGAATACCAGCAGCTGGTAGAACGGGTGTTGGTGGTAAAACTGGCGCTGTCGGTAGTGATGGAACAAATGAAAAAGTTGGATGCACTGGTTTGGAGATAACAAATGGATATTGATTGGTATATGTAGGTACCGCTACTGGAATTATAGGTTTTTGAGGAAGAAGAATAGCCGGTTTTGGTAGGGCTACTATTGGTTTTTGTAAAAATAGCGGGTATTTAGGAAAATTAACATTGTACGATGTAACAGAAGCACCGCCATGATTTAATGCATAGTGTGGTGAGGGTTGTTGTATTAGTGTTGTTTGTGGAACGAAATTTTTATAGATTGCCGGAAATTTAGCATAGGGGTTGGTAATCCAAGGTTGTTTTTGTAATCCAAATGCGAATGTAACTGGTGGTATGGCATAAGTAAGCCCATGTAGTCCACCACCGTATCCCAAATTAATTATTCCTCTTTTGGTTTTTGTTGTTGATGTGCTATTTGAATTATCACAAAAAACTTCACTAATTCCAAGGACAAAGATCACAGACACTATTGTTAACTGATGCATATTTCTCATAATATGTACACTAAAATTATACCGAAGAACTGAAAAATACGGTAGCTTTTAGCGGTCTTTCGATTATAAATCTTCCAGTGACAATGAATGAAAAGAAAACAAAACGACTCATATATATAATACGGATCATCCTAGACTAATCAAAATTCACGGGTTGTCTTTGATGTTATGCTTTCACTGCTTCTGGTATTCCGTGATCAAAATACATCATTTTAATTATGAATAAAGTGGCAGATATATATTAATTTTCAAACTAACTATCTCGATGATGGAATCAAATTAACGAAAGTTCGATAGATCCATATTTGTTTTGGTATACCTTTGATGATGTTGGTCATCTTCTTGATTTTATTTTTATAGGAGTTTCAGTCACTCTGCATTTTTTAATTTGTCAATTTTGATCTGAGATAAAATCCTAAGAACGAGTTGCCATATGGGGAAGTTTGTGCACGAGATTACGACATACTTACAAATATAATAGATAGATTCAATAGTCTTCAATATGAACAATGTGGTAACAATGACAGCGTCATATGGTAGAACTGACTCTATAGAAAGGACAGTTTTTTTGATTTACGTCGACCTTTCATTTTGATTAAAACAAATATTAATTAATAAATTTGCTTTATTTAATTTAATTATCTCAGCTGTATTTGACAAAAATATATAAAATTAAAAAAGCGTAAAAAAAAATCACAACACATTCCACACATAACAGAAAACTCAATAATACTGCCATAAAAATCAAATCACATCACAAAGAAAACAACTGACTCTTCCTCTCTCTCTTTATATTTCTCTCTATCTTTAAACTCGTCCTTTCTCTTATAAATGTTGCTGCCTAACGAGCGAACTATGCTTTCCGAAATATTGAACTTGAGATTCAGGCTGATAGACCTGTCGTTTAAATTGATCCGATTTACCACCATGATATGTAAAGAAATTGTAATCACTATCGTGCATTTTAACACTACTATGCGATGATCCTGATCCTCGATTGAATTGTTGTGTTAATGGAGCTCGAGCTGGTCGTTGCGGATCGGCAAATGGTGAATAGAAGCTCTGTTGATATTCGTCACTGTCATCAACGCCGTTACTAAATTTATTTGAATCATCGGTAAAACCACTAAACGATTGTCCTGGCCGAGGCATCAGAACACCACTGCCCCAGTATTGTGGAAAATCACCGTCGAATGATGGGAACTCTTGTAGTTGTTCTTCGTTTGCCTCTTCGGAACTTATATCAATATCAGCTTTTGGTTGAGGTGGTCTTGTTTCCGGCTCTATTTCGGTTGTAGTTTCGATCAATGCCGGCAGAGTACTTTGTGGTTCGGGTGCTGGTGGTGCTGTTGGTTGAGGTGTTAAAGGAATTGAAATTTTCGATGGTCCGGATTTTGTCGCTGGCGGCGGTGGTGGTGGCGGAGGAGGAGCGGGTGCAGCGCTTGCTGGCGGTTGTTGTGGTGCTGGCATACGTGGCACCGGTAAGGGTGGGAAAAAGGCCGGTCCAGAAAATTTGGTAAAAGGAGCTACGATAAAATTAAATCTGGCTAAACCACCTGGTGTTGGATTTTTTGGCGGAGCTGCAGCTTGTCTTGGTTGAGCGGGAGGTGCTGGTGCTGGCATTGCATTTGGCGCCGGAGGTGGTGGTGGTGGTGCTCGGGTAGTCATTGCAGGAGCTGGTCGAGGTGCCGCTGGTGGAGGTGCTGGAGTTCGAGCTGCCGCTGGAGCTGGTGGTGCTGCTGGTAGAGCTGCAGGTGCTGCTGGTGCCGCCGATCGAGGAGCAGGTAAGGGTATAGGCTTCGGTTGAAGATTATAGCCAAGTGCATCGGCAAAATGTAGTAATAAAAAGTGAATTGTTCGTTTTTCTCTTGGTTTATCTTCGGATGATGATAATTCTTCATCTGCCGCAAATGTATAAGACACCAAAACAATTAAACAAAATACTGTGTGAAACTTCATTTTGATATTTAAAATCTATAAATTTTAACTTAAATTTCAACAAAGTAATAAATAATTTTTCAGACACCACAATTCTTTTACGACACTGTTCAGTGTCCAACCGAAAACTAACTGAAATCAAAAGTCTAGTCTAGTATGTAACATTTGGTCACACTTTGCTACACTTAATTAGTTCTTTTTGGCTTTACAAGTAAAATGCACAAAAAGAATGTGTAAGTAAGTATGACCGAATTGCAGAAAATTTTATATATCAACCAATAGATTGGTCTTGTATGTTTAAATGAACTTATGTATTAATGGATAATTGAATGTTCCAGTGTTGTACTCAATGTGCGTATATATTGGTAGAAATATATTTGAATTAGAGTTTTTAGTGGAGGGAGGACTATCTCTATTTGTGATTTTTTACAAATTGCTAAATTGGTATTTTTCTAATCGCCTGGAAGAATATGAACATTTATATCAAAATCGTTACACTTAACCAGAACCAGAATTTAGAACAGAATATATTGTCATAACTCATAAAGGACTGCTGGATAAAAGATTTTTTGAATTGAATTGAAGGAAGTTTTCAATTAAATTTTTCTTCTCAAAATATTGATGCCTTAAGTATTACGCATATGTTGCTAAATTCATCTCTGTATTATATATGTAGGTACATAAATGTGTACCTAAAACTCCACCCAATCACTTTAAACCGGATTTGAACCATATCATTCTTAGTTAGTCTGCTGCATTATATTGACTATGTACAGTACAATATTAATGAAAAATTTAAATTTTGCATAACAGAAATAAAAAAAATATTAGATCAAAATTAGCCTTGTTGCAATTTTGTATGGTAAAATTTAACCGTATGCTCACTATATGTTTATGTATGGATACTTCATTAGGTTACGTAGCACATTCGGTAAGAATTTGAATAAGATGAAGTTTTTTTTCGTAATGTATTTACATATATTTTGATCATCAATGATCATCCACATGTAAATGCTGTGAAATGATTATTTGGGATATTTTTGATATGATCGCTAAGTTTTCTAATATTGGTTTGGAGCAGTATTAGCTCTTCTGAAAAATTAGAGACTCGACTATAATTCTATAATAACCAAGTCGATATTATTTTATAACGGTTTTCTGTGTAGGAGTTAAGGAGTTGTTAAATTGTTTTTGTAATTGGCCAAGTTGGGGAGAGGTAATTGTACTAAAATGTATGATAATCATATTTAAAATTAATTCAGGATTTAGTACTATACTATTGGTTTATATACTGTGCATTTATTCTTAAAAGATAAGATGAGTAAAGTTAAAATGATCCACTTATTATTCCTATTGATATATAGTTAATCATATAAATATTACGTTTCACTGAAATGGGTGTACTGACGGAAAAAAACTGGAACATTTAAATGTACCTTAAGGATAATGAACTGAAGACATTTTTAACATTTAAATTTTACTCGTTTTGGATGGTAAACTCAATATGAGAAAATCTCATCATCACCAAAAAATTAACCAATAAAATTGCTCGTTAGTCTGGCGCATACGATTATCGTAAATGGTACCGGGTATTAAGTAAAGATAATAAAGAAGTCGTGCAAAGTTTAACGCCAGACATATCGCCTATAGGTTTTTATTCATATGTAATGGCCAACATTTTAATAATGTACACAATATAATAATGACACCAATATAATTTTCGAATTGCTTCCAATAAATCATTTAACAGGTAAAGCAAAAATGTGTTACAATTTAATTCATAATTTATAAACAACAAGTTTGTATTTTAAAAGTTATGCAATATATTTCTATAAGAGGAAAAAAAATGGTCTATGTCTCGTGTACCATAGTTTTTTTATGGTTGTTTTGTATATTTGTTTTATTTGAAGTGAATGTACGGTATGTGTTGAAGTTGAGTACATACATATATAATAGTTACCTACAAGCCTACAACAAAGTCTAAGAACATTGGCCTCTTTTAAGATTTTGGTGTGATAAATTCTGATACAGTTTCTGTTTTTTTTTCTAAATGGTAAATGAGTAAGCAATAATTGTTTATTTTTATTTTCTATGTACATACAACTTATTTATTTAATTGATTTTTTTTTTCGTTGATAAAAGTAATTGTCTAGAAACAGTATAGTTCAGATTTTGTACCTTGATTTTAAATACACATAAATATTTATCCTTCATAATATATATTTTACAATTAATAGTAATAATTACAATACAAATTTAAATAAATAAAAAAAAAACGTAAAACTAATTTCCAACCAAGTGATTATTTCCTGTTTAAATGTTTCTCGTTATTTTCATGAAAAAGTATCCTAAATTCGGTACCTTCAATAAAAAAAAAACACACACAAATTACCTACTCTTGTATTTAATTGTAAACCAAAAATACCTGTCACATTGTCCACCTTTTGTTTGAATAATTGAATTGGAACATTGACACATAGCTTCGAGCGTCCGTTTTGTCGTTCAAAATAAAATCAAACATTATTGTAGGTAAATTGTAAGAGCTTTTTTTTTCTTCTTCTTATATTTATGTCAATTTGATTGTGCAACCAAATATGTTTTATGTTTAATCATGCAGATCATTAATTTAATTTCAATCATTCACAATTTTTCTATGGAATGGTACAGTGGAACAAAAATCATTAGTTTTAAAATAGCAAAATACAGTTTTTGTTTTCAAGAAGTTTGATCTTTTGAGAATTTCTGAAGATTCCTTTCATTTTTAATTCTTTCTAAAAATCTGATAAAAATGATACGCTGATGGTGTCTAACCATCGAGTTAATCGATAATTTGATTTTTTTAATTCAAAATATCGAAATTATTTCGACCACAACAATTTATAAGGATCAGTAAATGATCTTGATCTAGATTAAATTTATCTTTAATGAGATCTGTTTTCTAATATATCTATAATTATTTTCAAAGGTCAAATATGTCCGTGTAATAGTATTATTTTTATTTACTTATACTTAAAAAGTTTTTATATTTTTTTACTGAATATGTCGAGATTTTTTGGCAAATTACGTTAAAAGACTGGTTATAAGCCATTGGATTGAGGGTGATATGTCATTACCTAACTTGAGTTAATTTGACATTAATACAAATTTTAAAATTAAAAATAATTTTTTTATTGCATCTACCTACATATATTTTTATTTATAAACAACAAAATTTACGAAAATGTTTCTTGCAAATACTCATAAGCGTACTCATAAACGAGCAACATAATTGCACCGCCAGGTCCAAGTCTCATAACCTTCGGCACCAATCCCTTATATAGTGCAGCAAATCCTTCCTCACGTGCCACCATAATCATCGATTTGATCGTTGATTTGTATTTAATTTGACCGGGAATCGGTTGTGGACCCTGCAAATAAATATACGATGTAATACGAAATTTTTGTGAAATACTTTTTGTGTGTGTATAACTCAGTAATTTAGCCAGTAGAGGAATTTAAATCTTTTATGTACAACAACTATAGGTACATACATATACAATATACATACATACTTACCATATCAGTACCAGTACTTACATCGCAGCAACGAGAGTTTCGCTTTCAATTGAATTTAATTTATTGAGACATTGAATGGAATTAGTTAATTTACATTGATTTTGTATGCTTTAAAATCGATGCTTTTTTACTGGGTTGTGTTTGGAATAATTAAAATTGTGCACATAAATACAAAAAAATTCACTCACCTGAATTCTTGATTTGGCAACATCAAAAGGAATATTGGCTATCGAGCCTACCGTTCCGGACACAAAACCAATAAGTACTTTACGTAAAAATTCCTTCGTTGAATCCTAGAAATGATTTGTTCGTTAATTTTTTTTTTCCTTGTGCAAAAATTTGCATCCAAAACAAGACCGCTTTTGACTTCGCTATGCATCAATGAAATACGTAATTAATTGTGATGACAAATTAAATTAATTCGCGTAATTATACATGATGAATGAACGTGTATTATGAAATTGAACTAAATTATGCGCGACTTTCTTTGTTTTACTTTGAATTTTTATGTAATTGAGAATGATTTTTTTTTACAATAGAGAAACAAAAGTTAATAATGTTTGATCTGAGACAAAATTGATTATGTTATTTTGTAAATATATCATTGTTTCGGCGGTGGTGTAATTAATTGGACCAAATAAAATACAATGAACTATGGTATATTTGCAATGTCGATCTAGTCTAGTGTAATTGGTATAGGCACAAAATAATGTAGCCGATTTTGTTGTTGCCTTTAAAAATAATCCTTCTTTAATTATGTTATCAATATATGTCCTATAAAAATGACAAAGAACCACTTCACAACCGTAAATTAACTGCATTGTAACTTTATAAGAATTTATGATCGAGTTAAAAACCTTTTAAGTCAACAACCCAAAAATGCAAAAAATTTACTAGGGCATAAATGCGTTTTGAAAATTATTGGGTTTAAATTCAATGATATAGGATTGTTGGTGTCCAAATATTCATTATAACACAATTTATCCAGAATACTTGACTGGTGTCTCTAGATTACCATTAAGACACCACGGTTTTTTTATAACTAGTAGTTTTAAAGTTACATAAAAACTCAACTTTATAGTTTTGAGTACTTTAACATTACTGTAGTAAATCAATAAACGATTTCATTACATTATAAAGATTGCCGATTATCTATAAAGTTAATACTTACCTCATATGCTGGAAAATATTCCTTTACACTGTGATAGAATCCAAAATAAATCATATTAAATGTGCCGTTTCGACCAATTGTTGCTGTAACACCTTTATTCAATCCTTTAAAACCGATACCATCTTTTTTAACAATATCTTTTGTAACACTCCATGTTGTCGGGGCTTCTGTTGATCTAAATTTGGAATAGAACATAATCAAATATTAAGTATGATTATTTCAAATTTACTAACTTAGCCCTATTGGCTTGCAGTGAAACTTTAACAACTTCAAAGGGATTTACAATAATAGCTTCTGTGACACCAGCACCTAAACCGGCCAACGAGTAGGTCTATAAATGTTGTGAAAATTTTAAATATAAAAATCTCTCCCTAATAACAATGAAAAACTGAACAAACCAAAGGTGTTGGCTTATCAGAGCCAAACATAAAAAATCGTTTGTACTGTTCGAAGCACACAAATTTTGTGGCACGTTTAGGTGTTTCTGCCAAAATTGGCGGTAAAATTCCTTTCCAATATGAAAAGAGTCCTTCGTGTTTGTACATTTTAGCAAAACAATCAAAAACTCCTTTGTAGTATTTCTGTATATTGATTAATGGAGGTGACATAAAAGGATTTTTTGTTAATATGTTAGTGTTAAAAAAAGTCCATTTTACCTCACTTGGTATCCCGGAGCCTTTACTTTGAATTTGAAGGCGCGTCTTTACCAAATCCAGCGGATGCATTATGCAAACTTCAACAAAACCAGCTGAACCACCAGCTGTAATTTGCATTGCTGCCTGTTTAAGGATAGATGGTGGTTGTTTAGGTTTTGAATCCATTTTATCGTCTGATTAGAGTTACGTCTTATAGCAATATATGAAATTAAAAGAAAAATTATTTCTCTTTGTGATTTGTTTCTTTAAGTGATTTGGAATGAAACATCTCATAAAATACCAATTTTGTTGTATGGGCTCCAGATTGTAAAAGTCTGTGAAAGAAAAGTGGGTTATCACTCTCTTTGACAAGGATAGAACTAGTATTTTTGTAGGTGATATTACTTGCGTTACGTCTGATAAAAGAAGTTTAAATTCTTTTGCGGGCTCTATATTGATAAGACATTTTTTTGTTTCAAAAACTAGAATCTATATACTATCCTGTCTGAGGCTGATATTACATGTTCTAATTGATTGAGTGCGTAAACAGACAAATATAATGATTTATGCTGTAAATTATAATAATCTATATTTACGTGTAGGAACCTCCATAACAGAGACTTTACACCATAATATTATCTAAGTTTATCAATATTTTATCTACACCATTTTTGTTGAATACACAAAGTGCACAAACAGATAAAAGATAAGACTCAATTTTAATTTTTGTTAAAATAATTAAGTATAAAAAAAAAGACAAAAATTATGTAAAAACTTTCATACTGTTGATTGACCTGACCAAAGCTGAAGGATACGATAAAAATGAATATTCTAATATTAGATCTGATATGGAATTTTTACAAATTTGTACTGTTTGATTAGATTCGATGAGGAATTTTTAATTTTGTGCTTTAGACCGACAGACAATCTTCATCTTGTGACAGATTATACAGAGGGCAGATACATACAAATCTATAAAAATTGTGGCTGACTTGAGAAATTTATTAAAAGGCCTGAGACACTTGACTTTTTGCTAAACCACATAATAATAATAATCACACAATATACCTACGTACATATATAATAATATGTGTCCTATGTGTGGGTATTTAAGTTGTGATCAATCCGTTTCACTTTGTCTTCAAATGAATTCTATGTTTATTAAATAGTAAGTTTATATTACTATTTACACCGTCTTGTTGACACTATTGATTACTAATATTCCTAATTCATAAACAGTCACACAACTAAATTGAATTAATTATTCATAACAAACCAATACCAACCGCACTTTTAATATCAATTCAAAATGACTATCCAACGACAACACAGTTAAGCGTTCGTAAACAACAACATTAAAATGATTCTTAACTTTTATTTTTAAATTAAATTATTTGTAATTGTTCTCTCTCCGTCATCATAATAGAATCAGCGGTGTTGATTATTTTGCGAACACCACACTACTAAGCAAAAAATATTTTGAAAGAAAAAAAAATAAAAAATAAACTTAAGGTGCAAGCTGCCGGTCTCTGATTTTTGATAATATTTATTAATTTAGTATAAATTAAACTTTCATCGATTTGTTCAGAATCATTGTATTGTTATCGAGTAAAATAAAAATTAACATCCTTTACGGTTTCTCGTTTAAATATATTTCTCTATCTGTTTTTATATGACTCATCAGTTATCTTATAAACATACATATTTATTATTAACTATTATATACCTACTCCTAGATAATATTATAAATAAATTATAAAAGTATATTGACCTATAACATCTACGTAAGATGGTTTCTTAAGTTTTTTTTTCTATAGAAGAATGATCGGAAACAAAATGGCTGTCAGGATATTTGGTTTTTTTTAAGGTAAGTATTTATGTTTATACTAACATAAAAAAAATCCCTTAATATTTATTAAAAAAATTTTTTTTAATTCAATTCCATCAATAACTGATTTACCACGGTAGTTAAGAAAATATTCAAGAGATAACAGCCATGTGACGTACATTATGTATGTATTGCTTAAAATGTGATTGCAATGTGTGAACTGTGAATTATAATCCCGACAGAGCTCTGCTGATAAGAATGAAGTAAGGGAACTTTGATACAAGTTTTAGGTTTTATGGGTTTTTTATTCACATAGGTTTAGTTAGTAAGTAAATTTAATAGAAAATTAAATATACATATGGCTGGTTGAATTCTTCTTTTCACGAATTATTAATTTTTAATTGGTAAACATTTTTCCTGTTGTTCCACAGATAATCATCTAGAATTCTAGACTCTTTTTATTGATATTTAAAACAAACATATAGCGTGGATATTTTCTAACCGTCTTTTATTTTGTTTATTTATATAAAATAATATTTATAAAGAATTAATGTCTAAATATTTATGTAAAATGATGATTGAGTGGCGGTATTTGGTCCTCTTCCTAACTTCGGAGATATATTACGCCATAAGGTATGCAACTCAATCATTTTTCTTAATTTCTACAGCGCCATCTTCAAGGCAACATTTTATGGCAAAAAATTATTATATTTTATATACAATTTCGCCAGTTGCCACAAATCATCCTCTTGTATAAAGTTAAAAATATTTAATTTTTGTAATTATTTCCAATTATCTATAATTAATAATAATCACTAGCAAATTCACAAATGCTATAATATCTGAAACACCCTTTGACATTTGTTGATTATAAATCAAAAATGGCCGGAGATGAGTAAAACAAAATCAGCTGGTTTCTAAAATTTTATTCAAATCACTGTACAAGTAAAGACGAAATTTGCTATTTATTGTCTTCCGTTAACAGGAAAGTTCTATCAACTCTAATACGTTATTCAAACAAAACGTTTTTATTGTGCTATTTACGTAATGATTGTGAAATGATACGAAATGGGGTCACAAACCTTGGAAATACTCCGCCAAGGCGTTTGGGCTTCATTGACAGGAGGCTGGTTTTATGATCCACATCAGGATGTTTTTTGCAATGCTGTACATCTGTATTTATGGTTATTTCTGTTGTGTTCACCATTTGTTACATATTTGGTATGTTAAATTTAAATTATAATTAAAAATGTATGTTCCGATGAAATCGAGGGGCCATTGATGTGATTGAGGTTATGAATCGAGTCTATTACAAAGGGAACGTTAATGATGAGTAACTCGCTACGTGACAAAGAAACAATCACTTTTCAATTCCCGTTATGGTTTGTAATCATTTTGAGAGTTGTTTTGATTATTATGCAAATTGATCTGACTCAAAGGTCTTTTGTAAAGATTTGTTGTTGAAGGGGGATGTGATTTAAATCATCGATTTTGCTACCATTTGAAGAATTTTTTTTTTGAACATTTGGTTTCTTTTTACTTTTCAGTACTTTCCAAAGACAATATCAACATGGGGCTTTTATTGCTTAACTGCCGGACTAACTATAACTGTGGTTAAAATCATCAACTTGGTTCTTCATGTTATGTACGACAAAGCACAAACAATATCAAATAGTAATTTAAAAAATCCGACACAAACACTACAAGAAACACAGGGGTAAGTTAAATTTTTTATCTACATTTATAGAGATTTGCTATTCTAGAAAGATTCAGTGTATTCCTGCTTCTTATAATTTAAGAATATATGAGTACTCTAAATCAATATTTTTTATTGCTGAAGTCTGGGTCAGTTTTTTCAATGTTACCCTGATTTAACATTCATTATTAAGTCAAAATATTTCAAAAAATAATATGTCGAAGTAGAAAGTGAACTCGTTATAAGCTATCGGCTTTAAAATTCTTCGGTTCAATTTACAACGTTTACAATGATATAGATGAAATAGGCTCTTATACACCCATTTAACAGTTCGTCCCAAAGCTGCAGACCATACTCTGGACTCTTTAACATATACATGAAGTAGTACATGGCCAATAGGAACTAACAGTAAATGATTCGGAAAATAAGCTCTGGGTAACGTTATTAAAGCTGGTAGACTCATTTGGGTACGGGATGGTACTTAATATTGATCTTTATACTGATGCTGATCTCTATGGCAATCTACTTGCAGATATTTTAAAGAGTTTGCCTGTTTTCTTTTATTTCAGAGAAGAAGATGGCACTGGAATGGAAATGCGAGTGCTTGAAGTTGCTGATCCATCATCTAGAACTTCCGCCGAAAATAATAATAGTAATGACATTAGTCAGGCAAATAGTGCCATATCAATTGATTATCAAGAACAAGTCGCAAGTACTATTGGTAAGTAAATTATAAGAAGAAATTTGCCGATAATGTGATGTTAAGTTCAAAATTCTTTCCAATCCCTTACAATTGACGACTCCAACTAGAATGATATTTATTTCAGATCTCAAAGTAGACGTACATCGAAAAAATAGTTCCGAATCTAGTGACAGCATTGGTCATTGTGCAAAAAATATTGCGCACACCTCAACCGTTACAACTCACAGTGCCGAAATATGTCAAACGGTTAATCATCGTCGTTCGTTAAAAATAAAAAGTAAATCGGAAGATGCAACGGCAGCAACGTCAAAACGTAGTCCAATATCAGAAGAAGGTGATGGTGCAAAAGCCGATGAGAATATCGATCAACTAATTGATATTGAGGCGGTCATACGAGAACAGCACAAAAAGAAAATTCGCAGTAAATTGCAGCGACAAATTTCACTCGATTCTGAACAACTTGGTATGGGATTAGTATTTGCATCCGATCGTTGCCCAGTTTTAAAATTACAACGACATCGTAGTTCTGAAAGTAATGAAGATCATCGTCGAACAAATAAACGTTTGGGTTTGTATCATCAAAATTCTCTGCAACAACATCTGCAATCTGTTCCATCAGATTTGGTATATTACATACCAAGCGATGAGGATGCATGTAAATTGTACATCAACCAACAGAAAACACCAATGCGAAAAGATTCCAACTCAACAATGTCCGCACTTCAATTGCCAACGGGTAGTGCAGCCGGATCATCATCACGAATGCGACGTCATTCGAATACAACGGGAAAACAGGGATCATTGGTGTCGGTTCGACGAATTAAAAGTGCCGCGTTGGAAACATGTTGTCCGCAACCATCTGTTTCGAATTTATCACCACATCCGAATAGTGCCGAAGCAATTGGTGGTCAAATGTTACGTAATCCACAGCACTCGGTTCTACCGCCGCCAAGTAAGTGTTTAGTTAGAAATCAACATTTGAATTTGTTTCCAAAAGGAAGTAGTGGTGGAATGGCGAATACGGCAAATGGCAATAATGATCCGGTATATCCAATTGCGGAGCAAGCCGATGAAAAAAGTCTCCATGAAGGATTTCACTATGAAACGGCCAAAGCTCAAGACTATGAAGAAAGTGAAGTGGACGATAATGATGACGATGACGAAGATGATGATGATGACGTTGACGATGACGACGACGATGATGACGATGACACGAAAATTCCAGAAGTCAATCGACAACGACAGTCTACAACTAGTGAATCGGATTTAGAATGTGTTCGGACACAATCAACAAATTCGGATACCGAAAATAATGGATCACGATCACCTCTTCTGGATTCAAAAACTCGAACATCATCATTTGTTGTCAAACAGCAAATGGCAAGTGATAAAAAAGCGTTGGCAAAAACAGAGGAACCTCTAAAGCGAACTACGTCTGGTGAGACCAGTGCGGTATTGATTAGTAATAACAATAACCAAAATACAAATACAAAAAGTGAGGACTCGGGTTGTCCGTCAAGTGATTGTGATCAGGCAAGTGCTAGTTCCAAAGATATGTTATTGACAAAAGATAAACCGTCGTCAGATCGAATGTGGTTCGATTTTAGTATGGACTCAAATAATATTAGTGTGGATGTAACCGATCCGGGTGAGGGCAGTTCAAAAATGGCCAATGAGAAAAAGGAACCAAAAGAACAGAAAAGTCTTGGTGCTATACCAAAACGTACATCATCAGCTATTGCATCACGTAGTAATCGTTTCGAACAGTACTATGAAGAGGTAGAAGAAATTATCCGAAAGTCCATTGATAATGATGCACAAAAATCATCTAGTAGAGCATCATCTTCGGCATCATCGCGCCGATTTAGCGGTGGTAGCTATGACTATGATCGTCCTCCCGTCGAGGTACTACACCAAACAAAGGATGGATGGATATTGCAAAGTGCTGCCAAAAATCCTATAGTTGCATCGGCCAGAGGTGATCCACCACCGTTGATACCAATCTATACCGCTCGTCATGACAACATGTTTCCACCATCTCAACGATTGGCTCCCACGTATGTTTGCTATCATCCAAGACGTCAACATCCAAAAATTCGTCGATCAACACGAAATCGAACCCAAAATTCATCATTCGATACAACAGCCAGTTCAAGAGATGATGAAAGTTCATCGCGTGTAGCGGCCGCTTGGGATTATGAAAATTTGGAAGGACGCGAAACAATCGATGCCGGACTTTTGCTACAGGAACTAATCGATCCACTAAAATTAAACCATCCACAGGAGAAGTCTACACAACCAGGTGCAATTCCGATTAGTATCGGCGGTGTTGACTATAGTGAATCGGTGTTTTGTGATTATTGGCGACACTACAATTTGCCACCGGAGAAACAAATTCAACCGAAACGTTTCTACAAATTTCCATTCAAATGTTTTGGCAGGCACGAACTCAAAATAACAATGGATCGTCTTCAATTGCAAGCATTATTTGATCGAGACCTCGGATGGTTTCATGCTGTTCTAGCCATTATTTTGGCAGCTATGGTTTCAATACTTGGATCAATCGTATTGCGATTGAACATCTACAAGGACATTTATGCATTTATATTTTGTTTTGTGATAGCCGGCAGCCAGTATTCTTTATTGAAAAGTGTTCAACCCGATGCCGCATCACCAATCCATGGTTTCAATAAGACTGTTGCATACTCACGACCTATTTATTTTTGCTTATGCTCATCGCTACTAGTTTTAGCCAATCATCTTACAAGTGATCGAGATCATCCGTTCAATAAAATAACATTGTTTGCCATACCATTTGTGCCCGATGATTTTTTTCACTGCATTGAATACATTATGTCACTGATGTTATTGCTGTTGCCCATATTCTTCAGTTTAGGACTATTTCCGCAAATCAATACATTTCTGATGTACATTCTGGAACAAATTGATATGCATTTATTTGGTGGCAGTGCTGTGTGCAGTTTGTTGGCCGCATTCGTTGGTGTACTTCGTTCAATTTTGGCATGTTGCATCCTGTATGGTCCAGCATTTGGTGGTCTGTGTGAAGCTCGCAGTACACAACATGTTCTATTTTCATTTTTCTGTGCATTGTTGGTGTCTGTGTCATATCATTTGTCACGTAGTGCTAGTGATTTTTCCTGTATATGGGCACTGATTAAATCTAGTCTTGTCATACATACGGACGATGATGATGATGAAAAGGAAAAACCGAGTTTAACTAGTGATGAGAAAATGGAACGCAAAGATTCGGATGTGACAAAACGAAAAGAATCATCGTCGGCGGACAACAATAATGAAAAGATTGAGAACAAAAATGACGAACAATTAGATAGCAATAGCAGTAGTGGTAGCAGTAGAGAGACTGATCTTGAGGATCCACTTCCGAAAAAATTGCAGAGCACCGTTAATGCACGGTTGAAAAATGATTTCCTTGTTTGTCTGGTGATTGGAGTGTTGGTCATGAGTTTACACTGTAGTACCGTATTCACACTACTTCAACCCGAACTGAATCCAATATTACACAAAACAGCCATTATACTGGGATTTGTATTGCACTATGTTATTCCACAGTTGCGAAAACATTTGCCATGGCTGTGTTTGGCAAATCCCGTTCTTAGACAACGGGAACATGGCATTTTTGAACCACGCGATGCTGCCAAAGTTATGTGGTTTGAGAGTACCTATGTATGTTTGTGCTTCTTCGAACGGAACGTTTTGTATCCGTTAATATTTTTGAGTTCGCTAACCGCCGACTCAGGAGTTATTGGTCGAAAATTTGGTGTTTCGCTTGGTGCTGCTATTGTTGCTATTTGTGGATTGAAATGTAAGTACATAT